>JAAAKQ030255522.1:0-10852 GCA_010016005.3 Zanna intricata | reverse complement strand
AAAAATTATTGCCTCTGGTCATATTGACCCGAACAGTACATGTGTATAGTAAATGGGAACAGAACAGCAGGGTTAATATGTGTTAAAACTAATTATATATTCTTAATCGCATTAATAATTGCTAAGAAAGTATGGATAAATTCTATTTTATTACATACGGTTTTAATTATAAGTTCAGCATTATATAAATTCAGCCAGATAGATAGAAACCATTTGTTAAGTGTGCATCCCATTGGAGAATAAAAATGTGTGATACTTTAAAAATTATGACTGATAACTGAAAGTAAGAACTAAGAAAAAAACTTGTGCTGGCAGTTGCTCGATTGAACTGTTCTGTTTACACTTTTTATGTAGTTAAGAAGTTATTAAGTTGCCTGTCATCAAAAAAGATAATTTTTTTTATGCAGTTTGTTTACCGTATAGTGCTAAAAGATATATATAGATATTTTTTATGGGTGATTGACTAAAAAAAGATCATCTTATGCATTAATTAATTAACAAACAGAAATACCCAAAGGTATTACACAATTAATTTGCAAAACAGCTGCATGAAGTTCAGTGTCTTCTCTTCTAGTAACATTGTAGTACTGAAGCCATCCTCATTACAACTTGGCCTGTGCAGCAGTTTAAAAGCTGCTGTCTGATGGAGAATATGTAAATTAAAACTTAATTGTTGTTATTTAATACTGTAATATGAGGACTATATTTGTTCTTAAAACCACGGAGTTCTTTTTCAGACAAGTAATAAAAGTATTTAGCTTTACATGTAAAGTGTAATAACAGATTAAGAGTGAAAAAGATATTATTGCTATTACAATGTGTTGTGATAATTTCTTTACTGTGTTATTAGAAACAGAAATAAATTATGTAAGTGTACCTACCTGTGTCCACTAAGTTGTAAACAATTTACAGTATATTTTACTTTAGTATGTAGAGATCCGAAAAGTGTCATAGTAAAGGAATTTATCAATATTCAGGATATCATTGTGCAAACCTTTTGCCTTTATTATATATATCTACTTTGAAATTAAAATTTTGTCATTTCATCATTATATCAAACATAATTTTATTGAGATTTTTGGGTAATAATAAAAACGTATTAAGTTTTCTTCCTTTTTATTTTTTCTAAAGTTACTGCTGCTGTAAATGATAGCTACTTAGATTTTACGAGATTAACAAATTAAAATGGTTTTTTATGATATTGTTGGTTTTTATTTATTTTCTTTTTTTGCAGAAAGAAGAATGGAGTCCAAAAAGAAAGAATTGAAACAGGCTAAGGTGAAACCACTAACTAGAAATACTGCAAGTGTTGATAAAGCCTGCAGTCCTTTATTTTTACCAAAGAAAGATGATGTTACAGATGAAGAAAAGATTCCGGAAAAAGAACAGAAAATTGAGGCATCTAAAGAAAAGGAAGAATGTGATCTAAGAGCAGAATTAAGTAGACGACGTGCAGAACGTTTAACAAAGGTACATACATTGTAACAAAAGTAATGTTTATGTAAAGATAATTTATTTAGCCAAAAAAGTTACATTAAAATAGAAAACAAACTTTAAAGTCAAATAAAATGAATCATACTAATATAATTTGCTTAATATACCAGTATGCAAGATGCTTTTCCAATGATGGGTCTTAATAAATTATACTGTCATCTGAAATAGCAGCAAATTATCATGAGTTATGATATACATAAATCATATAAGATAAAATGCATTGTAAAAAATAAATAAGAAAAAAGTAAAAAAAAAAAATCACATAAACTTGATCAAGAAGGTTGTGTTAATAAGAAAAAATAAAATAGGAAAGAAAAAATTATTTTAAAAGTAAAGTAACATACGATTGAAATATATAATGATAGTTTTCCAATCTTAATAGTATAAAAATAACAAAAGAATATTGCTTTGATAAGCTATCCAGTAGTTATATTCCTTAAAAAATATATATATTCATTCCTAAAATACTAATTCATATAAAATAAAACCAACAGAGATAACATTGATTTCAGTATGCCTTAAAAGTGTTTGATGAGGGCTAACTGAAGAGATATAGTGATAAATAAGAAACAAGGAAAAGAAGGATTGTTGTAGAAAAAAAATGTTAATTTTATGAAGAGATGTATGGCTGTGTAATCAACCTGGCTGGAGTTCTATATGATGCTAATCTTAATATGTGCAACCAGGAGCATGGTTTTACAATGTATGTTTGGCTGCATCAGAAATCAGCAGTCTATAGCTGTTCAATATGGTATTTGTAATCTTTTTTTAAACAAGTGATAGGTTCAAGGAAGTTGAAGATAAAAAAACTCAAAGTAAATTGGTAAAATAATGCACAAACCGAGAAGGAGATGTAGAAGTCCAGGAGGGAGATGAAGTAAAGATAGTACACTAAACATTTATGACAGGAAAAAGTGAATTTGAAAGTGGATAAAAATAAAAATTAATTCATTTTTAATATTTTAGAAATCTCTTCCTTAAGAGTGTTGATAATTATATGTTATCAGAATTTATTATAAGAATCAGATTGCAAATTGAAAAGGATGTTTTATAGAGTACTACTTACCTATAGTTTTTTGTTACAGCTTCTCCGAATCTATGAATGAATAAATTCACAAATGAGTTAGACATGTAATAATGTGCTTTTCAAAAATGTATAAGAAAGAACTGGTTTCACATTAGAATATATTTAGAAAGTATATGTATTTTTCATGTTAAAAATACATGTAAAAACAACCCTGAATTTTGTAACATTTCAACTGACTCACTTAAACATACTCAGCAATTTGAACATTATTTGTACCTGCAGTTGCAAAGACCAAGTGCATTTCCCCTACATGGATAGTGCCAACAATTCAAAAAGACCTGTAGGCCAGGCCTCACTTTTAATGGATTTAGTTTATCCCTGGGCAAGATGATGTAACTATTACCCTGACAGATTGATTGTTCGTTTCCTTGAGGAAGGAAGAGAAGAGTTTACATCACTTTGGCTATAGATCTAAGCCTAGTTAGAAATCACTTTACTCAGAATAAAAAAAAAAAATTTCACTGGGGGAATCATGCTTTTAGAATTTTTGTCCTATTTTTTGTTAAACCTGAAAACTTTTTGATCTTTAGCAAGAAATTGATATATTTTAGTCAAACTTGTAGAATTTAAGTATTTTTTTTGGGAACTTTACTAGAAACTTATACTAATTTAGAATATTATGTGTAATAAAATTAATTGCTTACATCAGTTTAGCAGAACATTTCATAATAGCAGTAAGAATGTTAAAAGAGCAGTTTATATTTACACATGATTAAAAAATATCAACGTTTTTATATTCACTTACAAATGATCTTGAGGTCTCCCCTCATGTGAATGAAGTGTAGTCTTGACCTGAGATTGTACAAGACTACACTTCATTCACATTCATACACATCATCCTCATTCATCCTCTGAAGTAATACTTTACTGTTTAATTCCGGAGGCTAAACAGATAAAGAGAAGAGGTCTCCCCAATTGGCAGTGTCTGGGGCAAGTTAGGAGTCTGACTTAAATCTTGCATCAGTATCATCAAAATATAGGTTAGAACTGTCTGTACACAATCACTGTCAGATTGAGCATTCCTAAGTTCTAGATGACTTTCACTTGGTGTTTGAAATACTCTGCTCATTTTGTGTACTGTAGCAACTCGCTATTAAATATTGCCAATAAAAAGAAAACAAAACATTGATATGAAATAAATGTAGTACATCAAACAACATACGTACATCACAAACAACTAAAAGTAATGATATACGCACATTGTTCTTTACTCATCTACATATTATGCAGTAAATACAGTATTGTAAAAAATATAATAAAGCATTATTCCTTTTCACTCAAAACTGTGATTTCACAGTCAAATCAAAATGGTAACAAATTAATGATATTTACTTATTATACAACAAACACAATTAAACATTCTCTAAAAATAAAACATAAGCAATCATTAAGTTCAAAATAACTATTTTTCTTTACCATCCAAATATTAATTGCGATCTCACATTCGACTTTAAACAATAACAAATATAACCTTCACCCTAAGCGGATTGCCATGAGAACCAAACATGTGAATGTTTTGTTACCTACCTCATTTTGACAGACAAAATTTTGCCAAATCATCTTTTTGCATAAAATGAGATTGATGAAAAAACTATGGTTGGTCTTAATATAAATGGTTAATATAAAACTGAACCTGACGAAAAATCTTTAAGTGTGGTAGAACTTTCGTTATGTTTACAGCCTAAATTGATATGAAGTGATAATGTCTTGTCATTATGAAGAAAGGTGTGTTTATTGGCTATGCTCTTTGAAATAAATTCAGAATGAATGGGATAAATAATTGTCAGTAAAGTTCTTTGATTAGAACGTACAAATCTGTTATCATTTTATAAGTGTCTAGTGGCAACTATGTAGAGAAACTGCATGTTTTCATGAGTAACTTATTTAACATCTTGTTTTTTTTTTTTTTTTCCAAAGCTATGTTGAAATCTGTTCTCATTTAGCCCTTGTAAAAATGAATGTCCCTGAAACTTCAAAATGCAAATAAGTTTATATTTAATTGAGAACTGTGCTGTTAGAAATAATCCACCATGTTAACGGACATATGCACAATGATAAATAAAGTCATCTGCTCTGTTAGAAACTGTAGAAATTGACATATTATCTTTAAAAGCTGTAATTGAACTCTTAAATTCTCATAAAATAAATTAATAAAAATTAGTTAAAGAATAGAACCTGAAACTGAACTTCTTGTCATGCTGTATATTAAATCTTAGTGGTTTTTTTTTTATGGTTTCCAATCCTGAGAATTTGACTCCTCTCACAAAAATATGATCAAAATCTGTGCTGTATTCTCTTTGACCCTTTTTGCATCTGTGGCAAAATTCTGTTATTTACCCAATCTGATATTCACCAGATTTCCAGAAAAAGTTATAAATTATTTTTACTGAATTCATTGTCTATTAATGGAGTTACCTTACAAGTGATCTTGAAAATATATTACTTATGGATTCAGATTAATATTACTATTATGAAACACTTTGAAAATTAATTTATTTGTGATTGAAATATACTGGCCATTTCAGTACACATTGAAAAGAGCTGGAAAATGTCAGCATGAGTTTTTTTATTCTATTGCTGCTGGTTATTTTTGCTGAGTGAAACATTATTTTATTTTTAGTTGCTTACGTTTATTGATGTGGATGTTGATTGTGTATTTACAGAGTATTTATTACTGATAATTCTATAGAATAAAACCATTCTTGTAATGTAACAATACATTTTAACATTACATTTGGATGAATCATTAAGTGTTTAATGAATTAACCTCTTTGTTTTAGGCTGGCTCAGTTCATGAATCTCTTCCAAAACGACTTCTTCAGTCAGCTTTTATTGGTCTTATGGGTGGAAAGTAAGTATAATTAATTGCATTAGTAATTATACATTTACTTCTGTTAGTGTTTGGTTGCTGATTTTTATAATTCAAGTAGTGTTACCTATGCATTCAGAGCTCCTTCTGTCAGGAAAGATTCAAACGTTTCATATGAATGTGGGTTTGGAAATGCTTCATTTGCAAGTTATGGCGAGTGAAAGATTTTGCCCTGATTCCTGGGCAAACAGTGAAATCAAACCACATAGAAATTCTAGGAACTCGAATTAAGAAATAAACGTGGTGGTTTATGGTTATTGATCTAACTGATTGAATAAAACAGGTTCCAGAACTATTATCTCCAGTAGTTTTAATTATATCAGACTAAAACAGAAAAATGTGTTGTCAAAAAAAACATATTGTTTTTACGTTTTTAATACAAAAACTCTGTTAAATGACTAATAAATGTGTAAAATTTATTATCAGAACTTGTAGAGAATTTTAGAAGATTGATATAAAATAACCCAATAAAAAACAAAATTTTATTTTATACTATCCCTTACTATAAGAAATATGGGAAATGTACCCATTTCTAATAGCGTATGGATTGTTCCATTAATTGTTTTAGAATTTGTAACTTGCGGTTAGGAAAATGTCTTTGATATTCTGCAGCAGCAGTTGTTGCATTTCTATCACACACCCCCATGATATATACCATGTCGATGTATTTCTCTGTTGTAAATAACAAAGGCATTGCTGCAGTATGATAAAAGTTGAAACGCACACACAGTTAAACTACACTGAACTAATACAATAACGTAGAATATACAATGAACTTATGACACGACATAAAGTGCATTGTTGTCAGCTGATTTCTGTGACCCAACTTAAAATTATAATTTCTCAGATTTTCAGTTTTATAGTGATTTTGAGAAAGATTTATAAACTTAATTATCTCAATAACATTAGTATAAACTATTTTTTATATCATGGCATTTTGTAGAAAAGCAAATGTGCTTTATGCGTGTGATCCTTTCTTTTTATATGGTAAATGTTTGTAACAAAATCAGACTTTTGAAGTTTATTTTTTTTTTAATTATTAATTTTCCTAAAATTAAATTCTCTGCAAGTTTTGATAATACATTTTACACAGTAATTTTACAAATTAAAAAAAAAATTTTTAGATAAATTTTTATTTTTTTTGTCTGATATTATGAAAACTAAATATGAATTTCAGTTGAAAAACGATAATAAACCATCAAGTTTAACCCTTAAATTTGGGTTCCTAGAATTTCAATATGGTTTCATTTCATTCTTGGCTGAATTGTTTTGCTAGCAATAATTCTAACAGTGTTTCAAGACCCATAAAACGTTTATGTGAACATTTTTCATTATTTTCACTAGTTGAATGAGCTCTGAAAGCACTGATAATATTACATGAACACTTATATTTCATCAGATGGTACAAGCTATCAGAATTCAGAAAATACTAGGATATGTATCAAAAGGTTGTTATGAAAAAATTGTTAAATCAATTATATTTAAGTATAATAGAATCTAAAATTGAATTCGGGTCAGCAATTTAAGTATTCATAAAGATTGCCAAAAAATTTGAAGAAATGCCTGTATATTTTTCTTAGATAAAAAGAAACAATCTACATACACTTTAACAAAATATAATAAAAATAACTGCTATCTCAACCACCAATAAAATTTCATTGTAAAAGTGCTAGAGAATTTCCTTATCACAAAGTCAGAAGGATGGGGAAAAAAAAGGTGAATAATATAAGTCCCCCTCCAAAAAAAGCCCCAAAAACACAGTGTGAAGGTATCTCTTAAAAACAATTGTTGGTTCCAAAATTGAAAAAATTGTTATATAAAGAAATTGAATATTGTTTACTACTCACTCTCAAACTTCTCTAAATCGCATTTCTTTGCTTCAAAAGCAGAGAAAAATTATTTAATAAATTAAGTTGAGCAAAGTATACTTGCTCAACTCAACGTAAATTATTACAAAAATTTACTTGTCATACGGCTGTTTCAGAATGTAACTGAACTGTTTAAGAAAACACAAGCAAGCTGCTTAGTTGTTAAGAGCATCATCTATTTAGAAAAACATTATTTTGCTATTTATTATTTTGTAGTTAAAACAGCTCATGGGAAGTGAATTTTTGTAATATTTTTCAAGTTTTTACCACGACTTTGTTTATTTAATATTTTTTCTGCATTTGAAGGAAAGATTTTCATTCTAGCGAATGTATTCAGTTTCTTTGTATAACATTTTTTTTTGCCCATCTTCACACTGTTTTTCAGGGATTTGTATTATTCACAATTCTATTATATATCTTCTTTTTTTTATAAGGAAATTTCTAATAATTTTTAAATGAAATTGTGATTTACCCATTACCACTGCAGTCATTGTGATGGCTTGAGTGCTTTACTTATCGTTTTGTCATTTTAATGTAATGTTCATAAAACAATATTATGAAGTAAAACTATTTTAACAGTATTACTTTCATTTGTTGAAACATGTTGGATTATTCAGTTCCGATTTACATAGGCTCTAAAGTAGTAATTAATTTGATAAGTTAGTGATAGGTGTTATTAAAAAAAAATCTCATTTCATCTTGCGTGGCATCAGTATCACATATAAATAAAAAGTACTCTCATTTTTACTATGTAAAAGAAATAAAAGCTTTATTTTTATTTTGTTCTTTGTATCATAATTTAATGCTTTTGTATTCTCTATATTATTCTGAGGAAGATACTATCTACAGAAACAGACTTCATTTTTTAAATTAATTTTTTTGAAGAAAAAAATTGTTTCCATTCTCTTTTTGTTAAAAGAAATAAATCATTAATTACCAAAATTCATTTCATCAAGAATGTTAATTTTTGTACAGACTCAGATGTTCAGAAATGTCCTGAAGAGCAGTAAAGTTTCACTGTTTTTAAAATCCTTTGACCTTACTTAATAAGAAAAGAACAGAGGGATATATAGTTCTGTGCTAGGAACATATCAATATATAAAGTTAGAGATAGTCATTCTGTCATTTTGGGTGTGAGTGGAGGTAAATAGTTTAACATGAATATCTGGAAATAAATATTTAATTAACAAAATACATATAAACTTTTAATAAATAGATTACATCTATATGAGTAATTACAGTACTGATTTAGAAAAGATGTAAATTATTTGGTTATAGTTTGCATCTAATATTTTTTACTTCCTCACACACATTAGAATCATAAATTCATTTATAAAATGTAGAAGATATAAGTATAAAATAAGTTCAAAAAATTCTTGGAGTTGTTTAATTTTCAAAAACTGTTTACATGAAAAAGTTTTACGGTATATTTTTTTCAAAGTTGTTGACTTTGACAGCTACACACTTTTGTCAACATCTATATAGTTGTTGGAAGCATTCCGTGGCACCTGTTTAGAGTTATTTTGCTCAGTTGTTTTGTCACATTGGCTAATATGTAATCGGTATTTCATATAGTTTCCTCAATACAGCATTTTTCAACTGAGGTAACATGTAAAAGTAGCTAATTCCACATCGGGAGAGTATGGTGATTGTTCAGTTTTATTACATTGTGTCATGCTAGGTAGTCTGACAAATATGGTTCGATACGCCAATGCATTGTCATGCCAAAAAATCCAATTCTTTGTTTTCAACTTTCTTCTTGCTGCATACTGTAGATAAAGAATATTGATGTATATATTTCCTTGTTCACTGCCTGCCAGTTTATAATGATTTTTAGCAAACAATTTCCATGAAGTTTTCTGATGGCTAGCATTTTGTCTGTGGATCATGCAAAAACCACCACCATGTCTTATTTCTTGGTATTATCTTGCTCGGAGAATTTTTATCTTATCAGTTATTGGATGGGATCTCCTAGCAGTATTATACAATTTTCTTTTTGATCTAAAGACAACATTTTTTGAGCAATTTTGTTTAAAAACATGATGCTTATTCAAATCACATAGGAGAATACTGTGTGGCAGCTTCTATTGATATCCAACCTATGGACATATTTCTTTGACAGTTTTTCTTCTGCTCCTTGAACATTTTCAACACTTAATGTTCTCTTAATTTTTTTTAGCTATACAGGCTCCTGATATGAATGTCATCTTCAGCATTAATACAACCATCACTAAAATGCTTATCTAATCAAAAAACCACTATTTTCTTCATTGTGTATTCTTGTATAACCTTGTTCAAGCAGGTTTATGAGGTGATTTATAAGAAAATTTTGATATTTGTGCACTGACCTTTTCCATTGTCAATTAGTGACATTTTTCATGTTATACATATGAAACACAGCTTTAGAATTATGTATAAAACAGGAAAAATGATGTAACTGTATCATTTTGAAATGAGTGCTGCCAATATAAAACGCATTCTTTAATTTTTTTGTAAATTTTCATATTAAGGTTTATATCAATTTTTTTCTTTTTCATAAGATGGAGTTTTTATATACATTTTATTGGATCTTCCCAACGAGCTTATTAATAAATTATTTATAAATCAAAGCATTGTTTTGATATAATTGTATTATTTTTGTTTCAGATCTCGTTTGGATTCAAAAGAAAAAAAGCGCAAGTCTAGTAGTTCACAGTTGCAAAGTCAAGTTCATGTCCAGGCTCCACCACCACTTACGCAAGCTTTAAGAAAAGGTATTGTAACTGTAATATTTTTGAAAAATAAATTTTTTTTTTTTACATATATGGTTTTTATTTCTGTGAAATTGTTGAAATGAGTTTTTGTTGGTATATTGTTATAATAAATCTATGATCAGAATTATACATATTTCTAGGTCTATGAAACAGGCAATGATTTTCTTCTTTTTTTTTGTTTTAGTAATTTGCTTTTCCCCTCCTTTCAAATACTGTAACTAACAACAACCTAAATAATGAACCTCATCGAATTAAAGACTTAAAAACAATGTGGCTGACAAACTTCTTTCACATGATTCAGAATTTTGTCATTTTAAATAATTTCCAAAAGAGACAAAAATTTTAAATTAATAAATCTGCATATCATACTTAATACAATATCACTAAAAGTAAGTTAGTGTCATAAAATTAAAAATTTATACATACACAGTTAATTCTCTGTATATAACAGCCCTTCATTTCTCTGTAATTAAGTAACTGGCTAGTCCCTTCACAATTCCTGTAATGATTATTGTTTTTAATGCTTATTATGCAAAAGAAAAAGTGAAAATTTTTATAACTGCTTTTGAATCCATGGGCATAGTGTTTTATAAGGGTTAATGACAAATATTTAAAACTCTGAATAGAAATAAGTTTAGAAATAGGTTTACTCACTCCTTTCTATGAATTTATTTATAAAATTTTAATTTACTCTTTACCTGCAACTTTTTTGTCTTCAGTCATTTGACTGGTTTGATGCAGCTCTCCAAGATTCCCTATCCAGTGCCAGTCGTTTCATTTC
>JAAAKQ030255478.1:0-10853 GCA_010016005.3 Zanna intricata | reverse complement strand
CCATGCCTGACCAGGATTCGAACCCGGGACCTCCGGATGAAAGGCTGAGATGCTACCACTCAGCCACGGAGGCCGGCGCTGGTTTTTTTAATTAGCCACCGCGTACTGTAAACAACAATCCCCTCCATTCACAAACACCCCTCCCCACACAGGGAAAGAAACAGTGGAAGAGAAAAATTCTGTATGTATGACATAAGATACAAATAAATGGACAAAAAAAAATTAATATATTTTAAACATTTTTCTTAGTTTTAGTTTTACATTCGTTCTCATAATACTTTTTTATCTTTATAGATTGATAAATTTACGGTTAATCATGAAATGTATTTTTTGTGTTTGTTGGATTCCTTTGCAATCCCGTATTATTTTTCACTTAGTTGTATGTCGTATTTAGAAAATATTATTCGTTCCGATACGTCTATTTCGTCATACTTTTTCTAATATACTTTTTTTTACTTAAAAATTAATACGTTGTATTTGATCCGCAGCACAAAATGTTACCGCAATATTCAGGCGAAAGCGATTGATCGGTTGTTCGCCCGTCTCCCTCCTTCCAAAAGATACTTAGCATGTATTACTCAGAAACACCAACAATGAGAAAGGCATCGAGAATAAATTTAAAGGTATGACGCGAGTAGGAAGAATTTGTTCAAAAAGAATACCATGAAACAACACAACCGCAACTTCGGAATCTTTATAAACAAAACCATTTTCATAGGCATCTTTCCTCGGGATGGAAGGCGAATATTAAGATGATCGAGAATTTATTTATAGACTAGGCTGAAATTAAACTCGATAAACAAAACCCACAATTTTGAGAAAGAAAGAAAATATATCATCTATTATGTGTTTCAAACGATTTAATGTTGCACTGATTTTTAGGAAAGTTGTAGCTTTTATAAATATTGTTAATAATACTTAATGTCAAGTTTTAGCAACGTGTAATGAATGATACATTATGTATACTGGAACGATTCAAATAACGAATTATATAATATTTCCGATATTGATCAGCGGTGGTGCGGAGGGGAATTTTTTTTTTAAATTGTAAATCCAGTTTACACTTTATTTTGCTAAAATATTATTATTTAATAATATTATTATTTTTATTATTAATAAATATTTATATTTATTATTATTTTCAATTTCTGAATTAAGTACAGACTTTTGTTTTCATTTTCATTATGCCTCAGTTCCCTGAGTCACACTGATATCGCTAGTGGGACACCTAATTTTTATATTTTGTCACTGTTAAAAAAACTGGAAATCAGAATAACGTTGTAAAATCGAATAAATCAATTTTCAGCAGTATAAAAATATTACTTTAATAAAAATAAAAAGAGTTAAACATCAATAATTTTTTTTTTATCCAATAACATACTATCAAAAGAATGATAACGTTACGTACCGATATCGGTGGGGAAAAGAACAGGATTTTTAAAGAAGATCACAGTTTGTTTGGATGTTTTTATGACATCCCATATTTTATTTTATAGTAGTGCGGTTGAGTGTCTGCTGTCTATCGATAATGTTCAATAAAAATGTAATTCCAAAGTCATTTGTAAACTTCGCTATAATGTGGCACACGCAGAGCAAACAAGAGCGAGTAGTTGAATCGATGAGTGAGAGATAAAATAAAGTAGACCTCGGGCCTGATCGATCTCATCATGGGAAACGATGATGAGCACGTTGTGAGGCGGGACAGAGAGAGAAAATGCGTGGAAGGAGGATTGATCGTTTCTCCTTCCAGTACTCTTTTACTAACAATCATTACCATCAGCTGTGAGACGCAAATCATCATCATCATCATCGCTATCGTTATTTTACAAGGGATAGATTTTTTTTTTATCTATCCTACAAGTTATTTCAATGTTATGTAAATCACACTTACAGACAATATATATTTACTTATTTAAGTAAATATAAATAAACGAAAATAAAAAAATACACCTCCAACTCTTGTTTGATAGCTTTATATTGTTGTTGTTATTAGAATATATTAAAATACAAACCACAAAAGGGATTCCTAAACACTCAAATCTTCTAAAATATCAATACTAATAATATAAATGAAAGAGTGGAATAAATAATTAATATTTTGCTTTTTAGGGTGCCCATGTTATACTTAATCGGGTCGTTCAGTGAAAGAATAAAATGTTATTCATCTTTGTCTCTTTAAGGGAATTTGTAAATTGCATTACATATCAAAGGGAACAGAGATTCAAGGATTTTTTGGTAGATGATCATCGGTTTTGCACTATCCTACCGTTGGATGAACTCGACCACAGTTTGGTAGTTTTTGTTTTGAGTTACGATATGAAAATAAATATGTATGAAAACGGGAAGCCCTACGGAGGGAAAATAATATAAATGTATCACTTTGTTTATGGCTTAAAAGTAAAAATTCAATACATTAAATAAAAGCCAACTGTACGACTATCGTTTATAACTGTATAGCTAATATTGGAATAAACAGGAGGCCTATTTGAATGTGAAAATGGAGAAAATGTTACCTTTAAGAGATAAATGTACTTTTAAAAATGGAATCATCCATTTTGAGGGATTAAAAATACAAACATGCAAAAAAAAACGGATTAATTAAAAGATAATTACAGGAATTCGATTGAAAAAGAAAAAAACGGAAAACCTTCAATCGTGGAAAAAACTAAACCATTTGGAAAAAGCGGTGACTAAGAAGGACTGAGCGATTTACAGTAAAAAAAAAAAAAATTTTATACATATATTTTATGAAACTAATGATTCTGGGTGAACTGAAATAATTTACGAACTCTACCAAGATACTGACGAAATAAAGACACAAGGAAAACGTCATGTCATATCAGGGAACGGATGGCACAAAACACATTCTCGATCGTAAGTAACTTTTACGCTGCTACCAGAAAAGTTTAAATTACACTCCGAAAATAATATCCATTTTTTATTTGAAATTCGAATTACTCCCAACACTTCAAATAAAAGCGATTTCACGGTAAAACAGATAGGATAATGCAATTGAAAGACTAGAATTTATTTAAAACAAAAAAACAATAAACATAAGCTTCTATGCCGTGCTGAAAAAAATTTCAATAACCGAAATAATTTTTATGAATGAATGAATGTAAAAAGATTTTCCTTTTAATAAAACCAATAAAAATGATTTGTTATCGTTTATTTGAGTAAACAACAACAATAACAATAATTTACAAGCATTAACTATGCCGAATTAAGGGTTAGGAAGAGAAAGAGCGGTAGAATATTACAACCGACAACTTCATTAATCTGAACTACGGGTAAAAGCGTAATAAAATGAATCAACAGAAACGAGTGTCAGAGGTTGATAGCGCTAATTTCGGTCGAAGGATAGGGAGAGGTAGATGTAGAGGGGTTAGGCTATGGATATAAAGGGAAGAGAGGTAAGGAGGGTTGAACTCGTGCCAGTACATATCATAATGGTACGGGAGGGGAAGGGGAAACAGATAGGTAGTGTGGTGGATCGGCGTGGGGTAGAGGGAGGTCGGTTTGTAGATAACTGTATAATTGATTAGGGAGGTAATCGTAGCTCGGAGTGAAAGGGATGCGGATGAAGAGGGGAGGGAAACAAATTATCATTAACATCAACACCGATGACGCGGTCAACGGGCAGGTGTATCCAGCAAACTCGCTAGCGAATTAACGAGCGCGAAACAATATAATGCGATATCGGAAACACAGAACCGCAATACCGGGCGTAAAAAAAGAAAATAGTTATTTTACACTGTAACGAGCAAATATCAATAGAAAAAAAAATTTTCTGGTTGATTTAGTTTGCGTGCAATCGTTAAAATACTCCACACTACATCATCATACTAACAATAATACATAATCGTTTACAGATTCGTATCAGCACGTTCTTCGTTCAATATATATATATATATATACGCATGTGTATTTTAGTGAAATTATAGTTCCCTTCCCAACCGATACAAAATAATAACAAAACCAGTAACTAATCGTGTGGTAAACTAGCAGGCAGGTAAATCATTGACAGAAATTCAAAAGGAACAAGAAGAACAACCTCGAAGGGATAAATGCAGTAGTAAATCATCAGCACATTAAAAGAAAACTTCAAGGCCGGTCAATTTTTAATAAATAAATTAATAATAAACCAATAAGACATAAAAAAATTTCGTTAATAATTTTTTTCTAATACCTGTAAAATAAAGGGTTGCGCCAGGAGTCTTTCCAAGTTGGAGATGGACAGATCGATTGTCTAACCGTGCAGAAATTTTATATTCTTTATGGCATTTTCAATCCTGAGTTTCTCCCCCGGACCGAGTCAATAATGGTATTGTTTGAGTTCTAATTGACGTCGTAACTTATTGTAATGAATCCGAGATGCAAGTCGGCCATTTCACAGATAATGGATGTGACTACATGCCAAAACACATCTTAGAGCCCACAGAATTATATGAGTCACAAAAAACCTAATTAATTAAAATAACTTCATTTACTTAGATTATAAATTCGTTAATAATAAATCTGTAAGAGAACACAACTTAAAACATATAATAATCAAACATTCATTTTAACACTGCATACCCAACATAAGTCTGATTTTAATACTTGGTCTAAAAACTAAACTTTTCACGTCGAAAAGAATACGTTAACACTGGCACCTACCAATTGTCTCAAGAATTGTCGGAGCAAAACGATGACGTTTCTTCTCCCTGCTGTCGCTTCTGACCTTGAACGAGTATTTAAACATACACAATTAAACTAAATAATATAAGAAAAACTGAGAAACCAGTCCTCATCTACCACAGAACCCGAGATATGCCGACCAAAAGCAGGATAGCTGTTTATTATCAACCAGATTATAATAGTCTGTATCGAAAATTTGAATTCTTTTTTTTTGAAATCAACACAGTTATAAATTAAAAGTCTCAGAATTAAAGAATAATAAATGTAATATGTGTTTTCAAATTATGAACATTTCACAGATTAGAGCTACTTCCAACAAGGCAAATCTAGTGATATAAATTCGAATCGTTATACAACGGAAACTTTTGACAAATAGGTAAAAAGATGAGTCTAAAAAAAAAACCGCAAAAAGTAAAGCGAAATATTTAAAATACTTCCATCCGTTTTTGGAATCAACAATCTAATCCTTTACAGGAAGAAAAAGTGATAAACCGATATCAAAATACAAATTTACGAAAGCGAAAGTAGAAATACCAACACTACACACTTATACGGATAAAAAATAATAATGAAGTAAAAATGCTAAAAGAAAAAAATACTAAAAAGTCTAAAATGTAGCTGTACTGTACATTTTCTCTATCATATGTTGTTTATGCGATTAAATATGATAAATTTGTTATTAAAAAGAAATCAAGCACAGGATTATTTTTTTGCTTTGAAATAGGTCACACAAAGAGGATGAGGTGTAGGGTATACGGCGTGCACGGAACATAGTGGATGAGACGCGGGGATCCGGCGGAGGGAAAACTTGCATTATCTAGCAGTAGCATGCCAACAGCGATGAAGAGTACCAAAAGGGGCGAGGAGGGAAAGGGATTTCACTGCGTTGAAGGTTGCTAGGCAACGCTATCGGCGTGGTACGTTAGACCGATGGAAAGAGGAGTGGCGGCGGATGACGGTAGAACACGACGAGAGAGAAGTGAAGCCGCGGGGAGGGAGTCAAAGGGCGGGTAGGACGAGGATGGGTGATGCGTTTTTAGTCGAAGAGGGACGGATAAAGCGAAATAGTAGACGAGGGGGCTTAAACGGGAATACTTTCCCGACCGGTTCGCTCTCTCTGTTGCTCACTCCTACATCTTTCTCTTTTTCACCACCGCGATGTCTGTCAGATGAAATTTGATGAGTAAAAAGGGTTAAAGTTAATAGGTTTAGGTTCGTGTTGCATTTTTATACAGGCAAACAATTATTTTTTTTTGTTTTTTTTTTTTAAGATGTGTTTATAATAATACACTTCAAGGGTCATTTACACAAACTTCTTTAGCGTTTGCATCTCGCTTACTACAAAAGGTAACTAGTTTTTCCTTTAATCCGTTGTCTCCCCTTTCACTTTCAACCCACGCTTAATATAAACAATGATTGTATTCAACCTAAAATTCCAGAAAATAAACTCTTTTTTGAATAAACAACATAAACATAAATTTAAAAAACGTAACTTTTCAGAATTATTTCTAAAACTTTATCATATGCTTAATCGGGGAAAATTATACGATTTGCACGTAATCTAAAACAAAATTTCAAAAGTGACGTGCAATACCAGATGTACAATTGAGGACTTAAGACAATATACTAGTAATTAGAGATAGAACTGAAAATCATTTGCACACATCCAACATCACGGAATTATGCTTACGAGCACAAAATAAGAATGTTTCAGAAGTCAATACCAAAGAGAAGAGGTTTTGGCATCACTACCACAACAAAATGTTCCCACTCGCTTTGTATCCTCCAATAAAATCGGGTCCGTCCTCCAGTATCATTAACTTTAAGGCCAAATAATTGTTGAATAACTAATACATTAGGAGGGAAAAATTTTTTTATTTATGATTCTGGTTTACGTAATAATAGAATGTTGACACCAAGAAATAGACAACTTCTTTCTGGGAGAGACATAATTTTCAGCGATTGAACCTTCAATTAGTTCCTAATTGGTTCGTTCAAATGTTTACGATGCGTGGTTTAGTCAGAACAGAATGTGCGTTATCGTCTCACAGTTCGGCCAACTGAAGCACCATCTGCTTCAATATATCACGAACTGATTAATTACGCTACGATCATGGTCTTGTATTAAACCCAACATTTTCAATGTCAGATTTTGAGTTGGCAAACATTAACGCTTGTCGAAAACTTTTTCCAAATACCACTATAACGACCTATATCTTTCATTTTACCCAGTCCATTTGGAGAAATGTTTTACATGAACGGCTGACAGGTGCATATTTGGACATGGATAATCCGCGAATAAGACAACAGATACAAGAAATGATGGCACAAATCAACATTCAATTCAACATTTAATTCAGGTATGAGAATTATTGTATGATCAGTTCGACGAAGTGTTGGAACTGGTAACGTACATTGTATATACATATACAATTGGCTGGCCTGCAAGAGTTCGGAGGAGAGCTGTGCTTCCAAGACTCCTACTCACAACTTGGAATTCGACGATTTGGTGGTAAATGGTCGTCAACGAACCAACAATCCAGATGCCAATACCAAATGTTAGATATCGCTCACTACGTAAATATATGGTTAAACGCTTAAATATATGGTATATACGCTTTGTTAAAAACACCTCCAGCAACAAGAAAATTAAACAGATACATTTGTTACACAAATATTGGCTGGACACATCAATATAAAAGCAATATATATCACTTAAATCAACGAAGAGTAGCCGCAGTTGGTGACAATATCAATAGTTTAAGGATAAACAACTATACCGGCTATTTAAGGGGAATCTCTTATCATATTTACAGTGATCCAGTTTAGCAGAATGATGGCAAATTATAGTATATATTCATATTATCCTAATTTGGGATTCAACAGAATTTAGAAATGATCCGATCATTCAGATCGACAATATAATGGTGTATAATCTTAAGTCACTAACCATTTTATTCATGTTCTGATTTTTTACACTTCCTTCTAAAATTATTGACATTTTAGGATAACTAGATAACCGGACATTATTTAATACCAACCTGGAATTTTTATATTTTTGACATTACACGACATTTTCTAGGTGTACATCTTTTGTTATAGGACAATTTTGAAGGGTGGGCCTTAACGTGCAGAGTACTTTTTCGTAGAATTGACCTTTTCGTATCGGACTCTATCTCTGATAATCCCTTCCTTTGGGTTACTAATAGTAGCTTTATATTGCAAGGAAGAAAAATCTTACAGCCAATAGGCTAGATAAGGTAGAGCGATTGGAGAAAGGTTGAACCACCTACTGTGGGCGTGTCTCTACGGTAACTAATATCCAACAACTTCTGAAAGGCTGAAAAATTTTAACCGCTCTTAGTTTAATATAAAAAAATAAAATCTACGATTTGGTTCCGAACCGTGAACAACGGAATCTGGTCTAAAATACATACTGCAATTTAATGGACATTATCAACATCGATGCTACCAACCTTCTAAATTGAAATTGCGCTTATTTCAAAAGAAGCCTGAAAAATTTTACTATTAAGCATTATAATTCAACATTATACAGTGAATTTATTATCAGGCCACTTATTTAATTCTCTTTTATTTCGTATTACCAATTCAGAGTTGAATACAGCAACAATCTTGACATTCCAAATAAAATATTTATATTAGGAAATGAAATAACGGATAACTTTTCTGTTTACTCAAATACTAATAACTAATAAAACCTCTAATAGTTTATCCTTTTAATTTTTATAATTCCTATTACAAAAAAAAACCCCCGATATGTACCTTCATTATTATCGAATCCGAAACGCGGCCAAATTAAAATAAATCTGAATATACGAATTTACTACTTTTTTCTTTTTTTTACGTTTAACACTTATGAATTTATTTTTTTGTTATATTAGCTCAAGAGTGTAATGGAAAAAAAACCGATTCTAAGGAAATAGAGCAATTACTAGATAACTTTTAGAGAATTAGGTTTTATTTTTGTTTCCTAGCTTTAAAACCATAATTTTTTTCTTCAATTTCCTTATAAGTAAAGGGGAGTAGAATCAGTCATATTTTATACTTAACTATGGAGAAGTATTTTTCATTTATATACATATAATTTGTTTTTCTGATAAGCTAATTCTCAGTAATAAATTATATAAAAATACAAAAAAATATTTTTTTTAAAAACTGAGCGAAAAATAACAAAAATACCATTGCGCGACGATAAATATAGAATAAACAAAATGGTGGAGAAAAGGGTAGGATTTAAAATCATTTACCACGGCTGAATTAACCGACATTAATACAAAATATTAACTGCAAACAAAATGAAAAGTAAATATGCACCATCCACATACAAAAAAAAAAAATATATATATATATATGTATTCTATAAAATATAACCTTTCCATAAAGAACTTCGGTATGTAAATATAGGTGATCAAATACTATTAAAATAAAAAAAAAAGGCAGAAAGAAAGAACGAAGTAAAAACATACTAAGCTTTCTCTTATTCAGCAAAAGCATTCAGTCAAATGAATCGGAAAGGGACAACTAAATTTATTCAGCACGGAAATAACAAAGTGGATGGAATTAAAAAGTTATAAAATTCCCTTTTCAGCTTTTATACAAACTCATAAATCGTATTAAATCTATATATATCATATATATAAAATACCGTACCGAAACGTAACAAATACGAATGGAGAAATGGCAACGTATAGGTCGAATAAACATTAAGTGCACAAATTCTACCGGCGATAAAGAAAAAAAATTTGATAAAGAATAGGAGAGAACCGACGAGCGGTAAAGAGGCAAAAGAGAAAATACTGGTCGGAGAGAGAGGTGGAGTAAAGGAAAACGTTAGTAATAAATGAATCCTATTTCCCTCTCGGAAAATACCAGGGAATTTATATAGAGGCGGATGCATAGCGAAGTAAAAAAAAAAAGCAGAGGGAATGACGCATGCGCGATACCCGAGTAACCATAGCAACACGGCCGAACCTAACACAAACGAGTGACGTCATCGTCGGTTGCTTGTACTGCTGTGCGCGCGAGATATCGCTTTACGTCAATACCTCCCTTCGGCCTCGTCCTTAACACCGCCGTACCTTATTCCTAACGTTTACCTCAAAGAACGAAATACACTATCTACGCGATATGACGACCGATTCTCTAGTTTTATCTACGTCTTCCTTCAATAATCCTTCGCATCCCGCTAACCTTGCTTCTTCTAAACAGTCGGGACGATTATGTTTTCATATCGATAGCGAAGGCAAACAGACACGGAGAAAAAAAAAATTTTGCCGCTTCAGAATAGCTGTTTTATCATCTTTCACACGACTGTCTGTCTACAAAATGCCTTTCGATAGCCGAAGCGAGAGGAAATAAAAATAAAAGAGTAAAAGAGAGAAGGAACAACTGCCCCTCACTCGATTCGTTTTATTTTTTCCTTATCCCGAAACAAGCCTACCGCGACAGCAGGGAATCAAAACGAGTGGGAACATTTATCCTTTATTACATTCAGTACACAAGCAAGAGACTCTTCGAGTAAAGAATGAAAACAGGAAAGAAATGTACTTCTCCCTTCCCTTTTTTTCTTTCTTCTTTCATCGAATAACTGAATACTGTTCATCAACAACAAAGACGAAAGAAACGTTTTTATATCACATCACCGAATCTTACCGACCCCCCCCCCTTACAAAAACGTAATAAAAAAAGAAATTTCAAAGAACTCTATAAAAGTAGAATCTAGTATATTTTTAAGTAAGTCTCTTTTATAATTTTCATCCTTAAATAACATTTTAATTTTAAAATAAAAAAGGAGAAGAATTAATTCTTATCGTCATCTTATATTTTTTTTTTTTTTTTTGTTTTATGAATCGTACAAAATATATTATGTTAATTATAATTGCAAAACTCGTTTATGTAAAACCATTTTTGGAAATAAATAAAAATTTAAGTCCTTTTAATGTTTACAGACGACGACGACCTGAAGTCCTTATTATAACTGTCTTTACATTACAAAGACAACAGGTTTTCTTTTTCATATTAAAATAGGAAAAAAAACCCTTTGTAAAATAATTAATTTACTGTTCAAGAAGAATTCGTTTAACCCTGCTGTTCTGTTCCCATTTACTATACACATGTACTGTTCGGGTCAATATGACCCGAGGCAATAATTT
>JAAAKQ030255456.1:0-10853 GCA_010016005.3 Zanna intricata | reverse complement strand
TTAAGGTTTTACTAAAGAATTCCTTGGTCGATTCAGGCAACTGATAGAACAGTTATCCGTGGACTAGCATACCTACCCATTCTTGGCGAGATTTATGAAATATCCATTTAACAATAAACAAATAATTAAATGTACCATAGTGTAAATTATTATGTACCAATCAGAATTAAATGATTAATTTATTTAATTTTCTTTCCTTTTTTTTAGAATTACTCGTAGAGTTATCTAGTTCTAACAGCTGCTTCTCGCTCTATATTTCTTAAAATTACATTACTGATGCAATATTTTTAGATGCTGTAACTTTTTATGGTAAGTTATTAGATTTTTAGGAAAATAGATAGTTTTAAATGATCTTTCTCGTTATAAGAGAATAACAGTTATTTGAGCAGCAAAATCTTTGAGAGGGGATACACATTTTTTATGTTCAGTTAGACATGATAATTCATATAAAGGTCGATTAGCTGATAATAAAAGTATATTAGTCACAGCTCCTTATTTTTCTTCACTATTTTGACCACAATGACTTCAACGGTTTATTTTGATATAATAATAATATAAGTGATTTGAATTTAAAACAACTCTGAATTAGATCAAAGCTCTTTTTAGTCTTGCAGTTCTTATGTGTAAGTATGAAAAATTGTAATTTTATAAAGAATTTTAGTGGATGTGTATCGAACATACTTCTAAGTAGGATTCCTGTATAATTAAACCTTGAAGTGTACAAAGTATTTCTGGGACCAACTATTCTACCATTTCTTTTTATATGAAATTGTGACTTGCAAGTAAGTTTTATAAAATCACTAATGACATCTTGGAAATTTTAATTGTGCTAATTTTAATTAATTTAGAATGTTTAGATAATTTCTTGTTGGCATGCAGTACAAACGTAAAGTTGATGTACTTTTTTTATCTATGATGCTTACTATAAAATAACGATGTAGGCAAGTGTTGGCCAAGGTAATGACATCACCGGTATAAAAAATTACATAAACTACAATATAAAATTCTTCAGGAATTTTATTAATAGTCGTAAAAGGAAGTTAACTTACAAAGTCACAATGAATGGAATGAGATAAAATATTTTTCACCAAATACTTTACTTGATTTTCTGCATAGAGCGATTGAAAAGGAATGCTACTGAGTACAGAAGTGACCAATGATATTATTTCTTGTTCAGTATTAATCAACTCAAGCTCGGTAAAATCGCGTTTAAAACGCTGAAATTCATTAAAAGAATTAAGTCAAAAATAACTAACAGATTTTTTTATTTCTCTTCTCATTAATTAAAAGAATGTGAATTATCATTGTTTATTCCCTTAATTTTTTTTTCTAATTTACCGAATAATACTTAGAAATTTCTATATAGAAGAATGATAGCCGAAAGCAATATAAATATAAATATTTGCAAGTACAAATGATACTTTCTCAAACTTCAGACCAGTCTCTTTTATATAGTCAGTTGCTAAATTGTTTTGGGTATTTAAAATGATTTTTCAAGACGTTTTGAATAACATTTCAAACCATCAGCATAGTCTTTTGCTTAAATTACTCGACATAGCTTACTGATTTTACTCATATCTAAAGATTCATACAATGTACACAATAATAAACATTACAAATTTCGTTTTTGAAAAGCTTTTAGAAGATACGCTATTAGATTGCGATGAAAAACATTTTTATTTAACTCGAAATTGTTATATTCTTTAAGAGTAAATACAGCTTTTTTTTTTCTTTCATGTAATATAATTTTAATGTATTTATGACAGTTCAATTGGAGCTATCTACCGTGGCTGATTATCACGTAAGAACCTTTTAAATGTAAATGATATTAAAATATAAAGGTTGTCTGTAATTTGGATGATACTTAGTACTTGGAGTATCCAGAATGGATAGGAAATGGTCCTGAAGTAGACGTATTGGAATCGAGACACGGTTAGATGAGATATTTATAATTTTATTATAATATTATTGTGCAAAAGTAATAATAGATTCACTGTCACCGGAATGGCGACTACACTGCCGACGACATGATTTCATGCAGCCGAGAGGTATAGCGCCATTTTGTCGAGAACAGTTTAGAATGATAGCTATATTGCTCCAGGCGGGTCGGTGTTAAACAACCGAGGGCATGGTTATCCATGCTGTTGGACAGGTATAGCTCCGTCTTGACAAGGGCGAACTACGTGAAGAAGTAAATGTCACGTGGTAATTAAAATTAGATTTAACTAAGTTTAAAGTCTTTAATATGATCGAGTTGAAATCAGTTAAGGAACTAGGTCTAAATTATCGTTGTTGCGATCAACAACTTGGTGTGTTTATTAGTGATTTCAGACACTCGATAGAATGAGGCATTTACAGTCACTTAAGGTACAGCTAGTTGTTATAGTGAACTAGGCGCGGGATTCGTGCTTCCGCGAACTAGGTTTGATAGTTCACAAAGCAACAAGTAGATAAGGGAAGATGTCTGAAAGAAGCCTACAGCGAAGGCATAGGCTGAGTTAAAATTCACTGATGTAAATGTCTATCAAGACATTTGTATCGGTGCCATCCGAATTGAGGCCTGGTGGTTGATGATTGTGATATATAATCAGTTAGAGGTAAAAAAAACCACTCCCGTTAAAGTCCATCAGGGCTAGGAACAGTGGGAGGATGTGGCGATCGGAATCGTCACAAGGCGGTTGTCTTCTCCTATGGGGGTTGTGATGTACCCAGAATAACTAATGAAATAAACAAAAATTGTAGCAATAGATTTGATTTAAACTTCAACTAAAGTAAATTTATTATATTCACCAGGAAAATAACTTACGCATCATTTAATAATATAACCATTGCTAATGAAAGAATAAACCATTATAAATTATAAACCATTGTTAGAAGAATTGTATGGTTTATCGATCTCGCATTCATGAGAATTCTCAATTAATCTTTCAGAATCACTTTATTTCAGTTACCTAATTATGAAAAAAATATGAAATTTATTACTATTGTTGTTTGTATGCAGTATCAAGCTGTTAAAATTTCTCAATTGTCATATTTACATACTTATTTTCCATCGTAGACAACAATAACGTACATGTACCTTTAGCCAGTTGTAGAACATTTGTGCACTTTCACAAGTGTAAATAAATCAATTATCATTCACCATACATATTTTCATCGGACATTTGATTAATTAAAAGACTGGATTTTTTATTTTAAGATATTTAAGAATGTTCATAAACAATTGTTGTACTCTTGTCATTAAATATTTGCATATAAATTTGTTCTATTTTTCCTGTTATATATGATTTATTTCAATTTTGGTAATCTACCATTTTGTGTCAAGAAAAGTTATTAATTAATCTAATTGTTTTATTAATCTAATTATTTTCTTAATCGTTTTTTATATGATATCAACATAGTGAGTAACTGTATATACACTGCATGTTCGTGTATATACACGCGAAACACCACGCTTTCATACAGTTATGTATTTGGTTGGTTATTAAACATCAAATAAACAATATATTTCTGCCTTGTTTTTTCTTTCCGCCGTCTAACATGAACCTTCAGCATTTAGTTGAACGCGTTACAATTGAAAATTATGATGTTTTGTTTTCCTAGGAATACGGTATTCTACGCAATTCGCGTAAATATGAACGCGGACACAACATGATTTTTACGAATGGGTGCGTTTGACCGGTCAATGTGCTCCAAGGACGTGTACAGAATTTTAAATAGTTACTTTGAAATACCTTTCCTGGTTCTAAATTACCATTTTGGAAAATAGTATGTTCATTTATGTTCGGATTAAAGGGCCCGATCAGTCAAGATTTGTGAACACGAATTAAAAATCTACCGCAACCACACATCAAACCGCAACCACTGTGGACCGGAATAACTATATAAGAAAGGTTTGTTCTCCTCATATCAAGGCGTTTACTTCCGGATTATCAAATCCGGAAGTAAACGCCGGAATATGACAGTTGAAATTGATAAATGTACATGCGACAAAATTTCAATGTTAGAACGTAAATCACCTCAGAAATGGGTTTTTCTGAGGCGGGTATTTACCTGAATTAAAGATTTAAATCAATTTTATTGGTTTTTACCTCATATTTTCAAAAAATTTAGAACTTTAAAAAAATCTTATTTAATTATGCAAAGATATGCAAGTTTGTTAAACACTTTATTCACTAATGTACCTTTACACAGTTCTTTTCTGACCACTTAAGAAAAAAGTCAGAACATGATACTTTTGCCTGCGAGATCTTCAGGTTTTTTCTTTTTTCTTAAGTACATATTTCCGGGTTGGTCTAGTGGTTAACGCGACATCGCAAATCAGCTGATTTCGAAGTCGAGAATACTTGATCGTGGGTACCGGTGTTCTTTGGTGGTTGGGTTTCAATCAACCACACTTCTCAGAAGTGGTCGACCTGAGCTTGTACAAGACCACACTTCATTTACATTTATACACATCATCCCCATTCATCCTCTGAAGTAGTACCTTACTTTTCGGAGGCTAAATAGATAAAGAGAGAGAGAAAAGAGATATATTTGCTTGCGAGATCTTCTAGACTCTAGACGAACTTAAAAAATGTAAAATTTGTAATATGAATCTTGTTATCGCAGGTAATCTATATATGTAAAGCAGAAAATCTGGTTTGTATGTTTATTTGATCCGTAGATATTTCAACACTGGCGCCACCTAGCGGGTATAGTTTTTCAATTTTTTTTTTACGTATCTAATCAATATATTCTGAATGTGAGCCCAATCGGTCTATAAATACATTTTTCCTAAATATCTCAATCCCAGCGCTACCTAGCAGGTCCAAAAATATTTATTTTCACGTTACTAATATATATATATATATATTCTGAGTATCAACCAAATCAGATTTGATTTGATTTTAGAAATAACAAATCCCAAGTTTTGAAAAGCTTCTTCCTTGGTTTAGTAAAAGAGGTATTTAGTTACTAATATAGCCAGCGTTTCTGAATTAATTTTTTAAATTAAATATTTCTTAATTAATTATTAGTTTTCCTTAACCTCTTTAAAGTATTTGTAGAATACACGTTTTTTTTTTTTATAAAAAAGAGTACACATTTGATTGAAAATTACAGTTTAAGTTTTAATTCTCTCATCGTTATGTAAAATATTTGAAAAAAGTTTAAATTGCATGATTAAAAAATATATAATTGTATATCACGTAATTACTCATTTCAATTTCAATGTGATTATTCCAATGTCGTTTAACTGCAGAAATAATTAATAAAACGTTAAACGAGATAAATGACAATAACATTTTAGTTTGGATTATTTTACGAGTGTTCTAGGCTTTCGATTTCGCCGACAATTGTCTCATACTCAAAAATTTGCAATATAACGGTATAAGTATGATCAGCTATAAAGGTTGATATATAACACCGTTTTATTTTGAACTATAAAGTGTTTATGATAACATCAAACGAAATAATTATTGTAGTATTTATTTACTGTTAGATTCTCTTTCTAATTTATTGTATATCTGTCCCTAAAAAGCAATTTGTCCTAACTGTTTTATCAACGCCGCTAACAACTATTGAAGATAAATTCATAAAAATTTGTAAACTTGTTCTTCTTACGATTTAAATACATACTAAGACAGGACGTTTTGAATTTTCAATTGTAAATGGTTAAATGAGTAACGATGAAGTTTACTATTTTTTTAGTATCTCGTAACAAATGAATATATATGGAGTACTTGATATATGGAGTGTGTAATCTTCAAGTGAATATTTAAAAACAAGTTTTCTAAATGTTTTTAGATTTCGAGTTTAAAGGATTAATATGAGGCAATATTAAATTTTACTATTTTTTGATTTTATTATTTTTTTTCATTTATCGGTAGCGAATGAAGATATCAACATGATTTTTGGTTTGTATAATCTTCATGAGAATTTCTCGATTTTTTTTTAAATTGGGCCTTGAAAGAGGTGAAGAAAGTTAAAACATTTCAAACATTTATTGCAAATTTTGGGCCTCTAGCTACCCGAATTTCTATTCTATCTATACATCTAACCCCCGTAGAGGAAGATACTAGCCTCTTGACGATTCCTTTCGCCACACCATTTCCTCCGTTCATAGCTTTGATGGGGTTTAATGGAGGTTGTCTATTGACTCTCTGACCGCATCTCATAATCATCAGCCAAGCCTCAGTTGGGATGCCATCGATGAAAATACCTCGGTAAATATTTAAATCAGTGAATTTTAATTCAGCCTTTGTCATCGCTGTAGGTTTCTTTCGGACATCTTCTCTCACCTGTCCTATTCGTTTCCCTATGAAGAAGTTACCAAGTTTACGGAAGCACGAACCGGTGCTTAGTCCAATTTATACAAAAAGCTGTAAGTAATTATAAATGTTTCATATATCGAAATAAGACTTATCAGTAATAAAGCACATCACAAAAGCGTTAATCGCAACAACGAAATTCTACCGTGGTGTGAGTGATCACATTCACTGATTCACTGAAATTTAATATTACTTATACATTTTCTGTTGCATTCGGGTGCTTGTTAATCTTAACAAAGTGGCGGCCGTTAAGATCGCCATTTGTATAGCCTACACAGGCATCCAATTACAATATAAAATATAGAATTACTATTAAGCTTCACATCGCTATCTGGCTTACTATGCTGAAAACCCCTGTAATAAAATAAATAAAAACTTGTTTAATTTTTTTTTTCATTTTCCATAATTATTTTAGTAAGATACACAAAATCAGTAAACGATTTTTTTGTTCTGTGATAATTATTATTTTAGTGCTTTTTTGCGTCTCCATAACTTTACCATTCAATATACTATTCATCTAGATAGGATATTGGTGTAATTTTTGGAGTGTTTTTTACAGAAATGTAAGCCACATAAATAGAAATTTCATTGGTAATGAACCATAATGTACATGCGATTAACGCTTATGTGCTAGACGTAATACATTCTGCTTCCTTTTGCTGACAATGTGTCGATTTTATCATGAGAACGATGAATTTTTCTAAAACAAAAACCACAAGATGCAAAAAGTGTTTTTTATCATTTTACGGATTATTAGGAAAATGCGAAATTTATTTCCAACAATGTAGCACCCCACTTTTTGAAAAAGATAATTTAAGATAACCTATGTTACTTAGTTCATCGGGCTGGTCTAGTAGTTAACACGACATCACAAATCAGCTGATTTGGAAGCCGAAACTTCTAAGGTTCGAATCCTAGTAAAGGTAGTTACTTTTATACGGATTATACACATTCAATTAAACACATTTCTCGGGAGTTTCGGCCTGAGATTGTATAAGTTTACATTTCATTCACATTTATACATATCATCCTCTGAAATAATACCTTACGGTGGTTGCGGAGACTAAACAGAAAAAGAGAGAGAGCGTATGTTACTTGTCGGCCACCATGACGCAAGTGGTAGCGTCAAGACCTTTTATCCGGAGGTCCCTGGTTCGAACTCGGTCAGGAATGGCATTTCCACACAAATCATTCATCTTACCCTCTGAAGCAATACCTAACGGTGGTTCCGCAGATTAAAAAAAAAAAAAAAGAAGTAAAAAGCCTATGTTTCTTGCAGACCAAATACTTTCCAAAAGTTGGTTATGATTAGTTGTATTTTTGAAGCTACAGAGAAACAACAATACATAACAGTTAAATACATTACTACTACTACTCCTCCTATATACATAGTCACGTAAAAATGACAATAAATTAAGATATTAAATAATAATAATAATAAATTTAATTAACCTAGCTTTGCAGTGAAGTTCGGTAAGCTGAAGTATCAGTGTAAGTAACTGGCATACTATTCAATTACCTTAATGAAGATGCTATTCGATAACCATTTTGTTAATAAAGATAAAGGATCTACTAGAACTTAGCTGGAGTGGGGAGGGTCACGTAGGATAAAATTTTGTCAATTCTTAAACCGAATACAAAACTTTAATGACATTTCCTATCTAATTGTAACTATAGTAGTATTTTACTAACCGACTTCGTAATTTATAAATAGATAAATGAAACATAACTTCCAGTAAATTTATTTTATTACGAAAAAGAATGTGTATAAATCCACATTATTTCAGTCTAGTAACAGATCTAAATACTTCGGTAATTGCCGAAATAAAATTAAACTTATATTCTATACATAGGTAGGCGAACAGTTATTTTTACAGAGTATACAATGTGACTATTCATAGCTAACATGTTTAATGACGACAACTGTATTTTGCAGAAAATATGAAACGAATGGAAAGTTTTACATTCCAAGAAGAC
Organism: Zanna intricata; assembly: GCA_010016005.3. Classification (NCBI taxonomy): domain Eukaryota; kingdom Metazoa; phylum Arthropoda; class Insecta; order Hemiptera; family Fulgoridae; genus Zanna; species Zanna intricata. Next base: position 2,565 of record JAAAKQ030255456.1, on the reverse strand, counting down.
AAACTACTTTATATATGTTAATGTATACTACAATTCTGTCGATGATGTGTAATCCTGGTATAACAGGGTTTGATAAATTGAAAATTCTCAATTTCAGTCTTCACGTAAAATTTTAACAATTTTTATTTATTTTAATAAATATAAATTTGTATAGCACGCCTAGAAAAAAAAATCATTATTAAACAGTGTGTAAATGAAATTTTAAAATAATAAATTTTATTGATCTTATAGTAAGGATAAAACTAAATTCTCCAATGATTAATTTTATGTAATAATCTCTTCATGAGTAAAAGAACATTTAGCTAGTTTCTAGTTAAGAGAACAGACTATCTAACAATAATTTAAAGCTCCAAATCATTTAAGGGCAAAGCAGATCAATATTTTGCAATTTTTTTTTATCAAAAATGCAATTTTTTCTCTATCTTTAAACATTATACTGTTGAATACATATTAACAAACATCCTGTAGGAAATTAATAGCTAACTGTTTCACATATATGTTATACATTTTGTAAAAATAAGAAATTTAACATGTTTTTGAAAAGTTAAACGTTAGAAAGCTCCAGAACAATATTTGTACAATGTAAAATGGAATGAGTACTTAAATTCTAAGTAAAGAAACTTACTAAACTACAAAGAAAGAAGAGTTGTTATTATTATTTGTATAGTATTTAGGAGTTGAAGAATAACGAAGTTTCGAAAAGAAGTAAGATGGAAACTAATGTCCATGCTGCTTTTTAACTTGTACGTAGAACAGGAAATGTTGAAAAATTTAATTTGTGTATTTTGATCAATTTTAGGATAAATTTCAGACAGAACCATTAAGGAGAGCAAATAAAGTCGTTAGGTATGTCCGGATGATCATCCTCTTTTAGCGTGAACCAAAATAAGTTAGAAGAAATACTTGATGTCACCGATTTATTATTAAGAAGAAAATTAATTTTCAAGAATTAAATAAAATTAAAACAAATAAAGTGTGATGTAATGTAACAAATAAGTATGATAAGAAATTAAATAATTTCTTGTAATACAATTCATTAGATAGAATAGATAGATAAAACACGAATTACCAAAGGTTGTCGAATTTTTTGTCAATTAATTTGCTATTAATGTCGTAAAATTTCAAATGATGGATAAAATCAAACAAAAATCAGAAGTTACCAGGCACAAAAAAGAGATATTTTTGCAAAAACTAATTCTGTTAGTATCATATATTCGAGGATTTCCCAAAAAGTAATGGTCATTGCGCATGCACGCAAAAACTAAGGCACTGAAAGACTAGCTACAACTGACAGAGTGTGAACTGAAGTGTCACCAACCAGACCAGATAAGTTGTTCGGGGTTTATTAAATGCGTAAAGATGTCAGCGTCCGAAGACAAGGCATATATGAGCTCGGGAAAAATTCGTGTAACGTGTATTCATCAAAATCAAAAATTTAAGAGGTAATAATGTCCCAATAATTTAACAATCGTTAAGGGAAGTGTGTGGTATGATACTGTAGTTTGCAGTACCGTACAGCGTTTGCATAAAACGTTTAGGAAGGGTAGAAGAAGTTTAGCAATGGATCACTTTCTAGCCGACCGTCTACGTCTACAAACAACATAAGCATCGCTATGGTTCTCACGGTAAACGAAGAAGACTATCATATGACAGCGAAAAATTAAATCAGAATATAAAAAAATACACTTTAATAGAAATATGTCAAAAAGAGATGCCGCAGCATGGTTGGAATCACCCCAACTGAATGAGCAGCAAAAAGCGACGCAATTCGAAATTGGATGAAAACTAAAGAAAATAAAGATCTTATATTACGATACTGATAGTATTATTTCTACGATGTATTCTACGATACGAAATGGTGTTAGTGTGGCTGATACTTACTACAGAAACATCATCGGAGGGTTTTGTGACCAAATGTTCGAAAACTGCGCCCAGGCAATATCAATTTTACATGTCAATGAGCGCCCACATATTGCGATATTTTTCTGTCGTAGATATTTTCACCGATTTTAGCCCGAGAAATGATTTGCGATCCAACACGTTGGAAAGCTGGGGGTTTATTTTCAAAAGCTGTAAACTGACTTGGCGTAAAATAAAATTTTCATTACATCCTGATGAACTGTAAATTATTTTTCCTCGAAAGTATAAGAGGTAAAATATATTCTTCAAAATATCTATGTGAGGGTATTATTGAGGATATCTGAGTATAGAGCGAATCGAGGATAATAAGAAACATAGAAAGAGAAAGAGAAAGAGTAGTGGTGTTTGAAATATTTTGTTACAATAGGGTGTTTAAAATCAGATGGGTTGAAAAAAGTGAAATGAAGAAATTTTAAGACGAATAGAAGAAGAGGGTAATTTGCGGAATCTTGTAAAGAGGTGAATTTGGTTTGTGAGCCATATGATATGGCATTCATGTTCAGTTAATTTGGTAATAGGATTTATAGAAGAAACTGTAAATGAAACGTAACAGGATTTATGTTACGAAATTATATGAACTTGAAAAAATTTTCATACTATTAAGACACTAACAACAAATGTTTTATAATGATTAATTTGTAGAGA
>JAAAKQ030255445.1:0-10853 GCA_010016005.3 Zanna intricata | reverse complement strand
AAATGTGTGGGTTTTCAGTGTCCCAGGTCCAGTAGTTCTGACTAGTAACATACTCACCTAGGTGAAACCACACTTCATCTGTGAAAAACATTTGATCTAAGATGTCAGTGTTGCCTCTAATGAAGTTCTTGAACCATTGACAATAGTGCACACTTTTAGCCTAATCAGTATTATTAAGCTCATGGAAAACCTACTTTCAATAATGATAACACTTCAGCATTCTCCTCAATTCAGTGTGGATTGTACCTTATGAAATGCTCTTTTCTTGACTTCTCCACAAAATGTATGAGTAGATCTTCTAACTACCACTTTACTGTTCTCTATAACCTGCATTGTTGAAACTGATCGGTATCGGGCACATTACTGATTTAACACTGATGTGGGCTAATGATTCGTATGTAACATGATATCGACTAACCCACAATTATTTAACAATACAATCATGGTCGCCAATTATAGTGAGAACATGATTCGTATAAATTAACCAACATGATATCAAGCCCCTTCTTCATAATAATTTATTTAATACAACAACAAACATTTACCACGTTTAACAAAATCTATATGAAACAATTTATACTTTTGTGCAATGTTACCACTTGGAACTACGTCACACGAATGAACCAATCGGGTCCCTCGACCCGCTTATATACTGTTAGCTGTCCATCTATAAAAGACTAGAAGATTCTGTTTGCTTCTGTTACAAATATCTTCATTATTTGTAAATACAATTAACTCTAAAATATATAAATAATTATTTTAATTACAAAACAAACTTTACCAATGTAAATTGCCAAATAAAAATTCATACGTCAGTAAAAATAATATTTCAAACAAATTTATAACTTTACTGTTTCTAGTACAATCTCTCTGTAAGTTTCTAGCAGGTTCAAAATTCAGTTACACTAGACAAAGACTGAATTATTTAAATACTATTAATATACAAATGAAATAATATCAACAAAATATTATTATTAAATATAGAAATGAAATATTATTAACAAGATACCATTATTAAATATTACTAACATAACAATTTAACAAAGTTTATCATTTTAATTAGTTATAAATTTATTTTGTGGTCTTCAATATATTTGGGGAGTTAGGATAATTTTTATAAAAACTTTGTACTCAACAACACGGAACATGTTTCACAAAATTTTTTAACTAACTTCTGAATAACAATTTTCTCTGGTGCCTCCTTTTCAAATTTCTCCCTGAACTTTCACTGACACACAACATGAAATTTTGTTTCCAAATAAGTTTCCATCATGAATGCACATTTTTCAAGAGCTAACTGTTTTAATAAACAATAACACATGATTATACAGCCTTGATAAAAGTCAATGCCCAACATAGAGTGACAATACAAAAGTGTGCAGGCAATAAACAGCCGTCCCCAGTCCAGCTTTAGTCATACCAGCATCTTCCACATTATTTTATCCATCTCACACCAATATATGCACTTTAACAAAATGTGCATTTAGTATAAATACTGAGTGGTGGGAGCCTGTTTTTAGTTGAACACTTTATTAACCTAAATCTCAACAAAAATTGATTATCTCAGTAAATGGCCTTGTAGATAAATTTGCTTTTTTCTGTATTCGTTACAGAAAGTTAGTTACAATAGTATTGTAACTATTTTTAAATGAGCTGTCTATCTTTTTCACCTATTTTTTATTGTATTAAAATGAGTATTTTTCTTTAAGGTCATAAAGGTTTTAATCTCGTGTAGGAACAAACTTGGTTTAATTTTTTTAAATTACTTTGATAAACAGTCAATTTTTTCAATGTTTTGCAATTGTTTGCATTGTTTGTTATTTGATGTGTAAATAAAATGTAATTTATAGAGTATAAAAGTATTATACTATTTGTTATTGCAAATTTCTACTTAGAAAAAAAAACACAATTTGTTTTGCTAACTTAAAATATGTTTTTCTAATCATAATTACTGTAATTACCCAATTAAAAAAGATATAAATTAAATAATTGCTTTTTACTTGTCTTTGAGTTGAAAACCAATTTAGGTAATCAATCATATAAAATTAGTTAAATTCTTATCTTTCATTTTTATCTCTTAAAAATAACAATACTACTTATGCCGTAATTTTAAATATACATGCGATCAAAGCAAAATTAAACTGTGTACTTTTCATTGAAATTAGTTTCTTACAATTTGTCTTACTTGTATTCATCAGATCTATCTTGTATTCTATTTTAATACTATCAAATTATTCACTGAAACATTGTCTTTACATCTGTGTAACAGGCTTTTAAAAATAAATCTTAGGTAAATGTTTGCATTATAAGATGTGAAACAAGTATATGATATATAATAAAAAAATATGTTTCAATATTTTGATTAATTTGTTTTCAATGACATAATCAGCTACTTACTCTGCATTTTTACACTCATTATAATCAAACTTTTATAAATTTTTCATCTTTTTTGAATGAAAACTAAAAGAGAGATTATGCTTCTAATTAGATTATGCATCTAAATTTATTGAATTTTTCTGAAAACCTGCACAGAACAGTAAAAAGCAGCTTCTATTTCAACAAAAGTCAGTTTAGTATAATTAGTAAAACTTATTCGGTGAGTTTATCTTAAATCTGATTTAAATATTAGGTAAGTTTGCTTTAAATTTTCACAGGAAGTCTTGTCTTCCTCTAATTGAAAACTAGAATTCCTGTTATCAAATTTTTTTACAAGAAAATTGAAGTCTAAAATTTTGCATTAAGTTTAATTGAAAGAAATTTTTTAAACTTTAGATGAGGTCTTCAAACAACTCTGGTCAAAATAGAGTTTTGTGATCTGCTACATGAGATAAATTTTAAACTTAAAAGAAATAGAAACAAAGCAACAAAATTTTGTATGAGATGGTTTTGAAATATTTATCTAATCTCCTTTTTATAAAATTTTTATCTAATCTTCCCTAAGTCAAACATTATGTATGATTTTCTTGCCAATAAAGAATATTAATTTATAACATTAAGTAGTGAAAAGTAAAATAAATAAAATTAAAGTTGACTTTCTTAGATATATTATTCTTTAAAGTTTTGACTGCTAGAGATATCCCTGATGGTAAAAATAAAAATTGATAACTGGGGTCACAGAAAATTAAAGATTAGCGATTCAATACTGTTAAAAAAAAAAAAAGACAAGACAAGAAAATACTTTGATAGTATCTAGTATCTAACACCAATCAAATAATAGTTCCAGTAATGATAAAAGCTATTTTTAAAACTTATTTTTCCCACACCTAGTTCTATCTCTTTCAGTTACATATAAAATATATCAGTGATTGAAAATATATATCCATTCTACATTTTTAATATATTTTATTACATTTTTATTTAATTTGTACATAAAACATTTCGATGAAGTAGAGATTTTTGTGTAGAAACTAAACATTGCGGAAAAAATAAATAAGTGGAAATTTATATCCATTAAATGAACCTATTTTTATAAATAGCAATATTCTTTGCTAAAATACAGTTTGATAGATTATTAACAGTGATAAAAGTATATTAAATATTTTACTGAAAAAAAAGCCACCTGTTTTATTCATAATATTTTTATTCTAATAAAAGCTGTAATATGAAAGTTAATGAAACAAATATTAATTTTCTATTAGTTTTAAGTATTCTATAAGAAGAAAGGTTAGATGTTCAGGTAACACTTTTCTTTATTTTTGTTAAGTTGAGTTAAATAATAAGTTAAAAATACTTGTTTACAAAATAATTAGTAACATCTACATCATTCAGAATACTGTAGATGTAACTCGATTATGTATTACAGTAAAACCTTTCATAACTTGGATAATGTGAGAGGGTCATAACAGTTGCTTGAAATTGCTAATTTCAAGAAATAATCAAAGAGAAAAGCTGTCTTTTTTAAAAAATAATACATGCTTTTGCTCTACAGAAATTAAATTACACAATGCATGCTGTATAACTAAATAATTGCACCTGACTTAAAACTATCTTAAACCTCACTGAAATTTCCAATCGTGTAACCATTTGGAACTCTTTATAATTATTATCAAAATTATTAACTGACATTTTTTTCTTCTGTATAATCAAAAAGGAACATTTTTTTGATAAAATTTTTAATTATTTTCTCATTGTCAATATTAGCAATAGTACTATGTACCATATTATTTTTAAAATTCTTCTTTAAATCCCATAAAAATAAACAAAAAAGTTTGTTTAAAACAACAAAAATAAATTAAGAATTGGGTAGAACTTAAAAATTTTATGAAATGTAGTGCTTATGGTGATAAAATTCCATTAAATTCAACTTATACATCGATGTGTGTTATTGTAGTAGTATTATAATTCCAGCTATTCTTAAAAGAATATTAACTCTCTTATTAATAATAGATTAGTCATTCCATTCACTTTATCTTCCTTATTTAAAATATGAGATGTAACATTCTTATTCACTTAACGTGAAATCTCTTTTTTCTAGAATATACTTTAATTCTTTGCTACATTATGTTGAATATCAGAAAGGCATCTTCTTATTTTTATTTTTTTTTGGTTGATGAATTAATTATATGATAATCAATTTCTTTTTGTCTTCAGTCATTTGTCTGGTTTGATGCAGCTCTCCAAGATTCCCTATCTAGTGCCAGTCGTTTTATCTTGGTATACTTCCTACATCCTATTCATATTCAGTTTGTGAACTCAAATCTTGTGGAAGGAAAGTGAGAATATGAAATAAAATTTTTGTAGCATATGAAAATCCTATATTTGACTAGGACTTGAATCTGGGGCCTCCATGAAAGGTCAAGATGCTACCAATCAATCATGAAAGTCAAGTGTTAAAATTAAAGAAATCAACAATCTTTAATTTTAGCACCTGCCAGAAATCAGAGGGCTAAGTCAGATGAATAAGAAGGATGATTAAATTTGATAATTGAATTTCTGGCTGCTCGTGTTGAGCCATGAGTATTTTCCCTGAAAATATGAATTCAGGTATGAATAGATTCTTATAACATTTTTAACAGAATTAAACTTTCATCGGCTAATCATTACACATTTAATCATTTATCAGATCATATCAAATATTGCATTTTTATCATATTTGCATTGAAGATATTTATTTTTCTTCTAAAAAATTAGAAGATAAATATGCAAAATACTGCACTGTTTAAAAAAATAATTCATTTAAATTTAATTAAAAAAAAATTACAAAAAGTAAAATTGTGCTGGAAAGTTTACTAGATAGTCAATTAGCTTTCCAAAGAAGAGTAGGTATTGAGATACCATTTTGATAGATTGATCTTGATCAGGTAGGCTGAACAAAAATATGTATGTGGTATTTGTAGATTTTTTTTGAAGACAAAGTATAATGAAACCTAATGAAAATAAACGTATGAAAATTACAATTTTTCCACATTACGTGTTTTTTTGTTCAATTCGAGAAATATAAAATAGTTTTTATTTATGTATTTTTTCTCTAAACTTGGTAAAACATGTAAATAAATGGTTTGTTAATTGAATTTATTTTCTTCTAATTAATGCAAATAAATAATTACAAACAATGATTTATTCATTGTGTGTAAATGAAAGAAAAAAGATTATTGCATACAAAGAATTCTGAACCCTCAAGTTTACTTGTCATTAACAAGAATAAACACAGAACAGTCCTTTATGTATACAGCAATCTTAACTCTAATAATCTAAAAGCAAATATAAGATTCAATAATTTTTAGGGTTTTTTAGTATAATAGTCTTCTACTATTAAGAATTTAATTAAAATATTCCGGATGAGTAAGTAACCAATTTTTAGTTTTTTCTTATAAATTGTACCTACATCATTACTTTTAATTTGAGTTGATACAACAACAAAAAAATTTTATGCCTGAAAATATGAAAGCCTTTCTACAGGAATTATGGCAGTGCAGTATTTCTAATATTTATTCTCTCATCTTAAACTATACCTGTTGTTAGAAATAGATACATAACTAACTAGCGATTGGTTTGATAAGTACTTAATAAGATTAGAGATCTCTGAGCAGTCTTAAATTAGAGAAATACTGATGTTGACTTTAATTTTTTTATTTTATTTGAATTAATAACATTTATAAAGTAAGGTTAAAGGATTTAACAACCATTATGTACATGTAATATTATTACTGAAAGTGGTTATAGCAGTTTTAATTCAGTTATAGTAAATGATTGACTTATTACTATAAATTATTTATGCATAAATCATAACAAATACATTTTTGCAAAATACATTTTAAAATTCAGAGCTGTAGATTTTGAGGTAGAGGCTAATGAATATTACTTAAGCCATGTTTGTGACAAATTGATTATTCTTGATAGATTAAAAGCTGAAATGTAGAACTTGTCTGTTACTTTCAACAGTCTGGTTTTCAAAAATCTTCTGTATTAAAGTATTTACAAAAATAAAATTAAAAATAGAAGCTCTTTTGGTAATGAACAAAGTTACATTTTTAATAATTTTACTATTTTTTTTTCTCTTTAGCAATTGTATTGACTCGCATAAAAAAAAAATCATTATAAATTATAGTTTTTTATATTAATTTAATTTATTATATTATAACATCAAATGTAAGATATCTAGATGAATAAAAGTGATTAGTAGTGTTCAGCCTTTCATTCCGAGGTCCTAGGGTGTGAATCCAATTAGGCATGGCATTTTCATACTCTACAAAAATTCCATTTCGATTTCCCATGTACAAGCTTCAAATTTATTTGGTGGATAAAGCCAAAAAAAAGTGGGTGGTTTCAGTTTAAAAAAAAATAATTTTTTCTCTAGTGTATAATTCTTTTTGGTGGAAGTTCGCTTTTTGAGTTCATTCATAAGATGCTCGTTAAAAAATTAATACCTAATAATTTTTATTAAATGCTAGGTGTCCTTTTTTAATCTTGTATTTGTTTTCTTATTTTTGTCATTTTCATGAGTACTTGCTAATATTTTTCAGATGTGTGGAATGGATGAATGCAAAGAAAGGATTTTCAAATTGATTCAAGAATGTAAACGAAAGGCTAATTTACAAGAAAATGAACCTTTAGCTGCATTGGTTAGTGAGTCTGGTAATGTTAATTTAGAAACATTTTTAAAACAAAACATTTAAATACTAATCTAATTTAGTGTTTATTTTATTTTTTTGTATTATTCATTGCAGAAAAAGTTGCTTGTACATTATTTTTGTTATTTGTATGTAATTTGGTGTAACTTAATGTTTTACGTTGTTTGATGTTTAGTAGGGTTTATTAGTTTAACATATCTTACTTTTACGATTACCTACTAGAAAAATTAGTAGTAGAATAGAATAAGAGCTAGAGCATGTACTAGATGTAATCCAGTTTTTTTTAGAAAAAGTGTGGAACACAAAAATCAATTTTGGACATTAAAATACAGGTTGGAAAACAAACAGCGCTCCTACCTCCATTGAAGATCTACAAAAAGCATTAAATCAAAATTTATTACCTTAATAATTTTGAATGGAATTGAATCTTGAAAATTTTAAGAAAAATGAAATTTAGTTATAGAGAAAGAAAAGCTATTTACATTTCACATTTAACTATAATAAAAGTAAAAATTAGGAATGCATCAGTATAACTATACTGTAGTAAGATGAAAGACAATGATGAAGTAAATATTAAGATAAGCACAAAGTATACCAGAAGTCACTAAATTTTGTTGTTTAGAGTAGTAATAATGCAAAAGATACCAAAAGTAAAAAGGTTTGGTGTAAGTCAGGAAAGCTTTTATGTGAAAAAAAACTTGTTAATATCTGACATAGATTTTGAAATTAAAAATGAATTTTAAAAAATATTTATATGGAATGGAATATTTTATGAGCATGAGTCATGACTGTGTGTCTTAATTATATTCTTTGTTTTGGTCTTGTGATATTTTTTATTGGTTTTGTTCATGACAGTTGAGAGTTTAAAATTATGTCACACTGTCAAATTTTTCAACAAAAAATTAAAAGTAACATTAAAAATTGAAAAGTAATAAACTTAATCACATTTAATAAATGTAATGCTTTCAAAGCTCATAATATGATGCTTTCAGTTATTCTTGAAACCTTTTTCAGTAACTAGTACTGCTGTTCTGTTCCTACATATTAAAACTTCAGTCAAAAATTGTGATGGATTTGAATTGTGCCTGTTCATTTATTGTTTGGTTTTGTGCGTGTTTCACAAAGTTCAACACAACTGTGTCAAGAGGTTTACATTTTTTTTGCTTGGAGAAAGAATCAAGACTTTTGTTAATGTTTGTGGATTTGTAATTTACTTATATAAGATGGTTTGCAAAAGTTAACTTTTTGTTGCTAACCAAACACAATGCTTTTGGATTGCATAAATCTCAACTGTTCCGACTGCAAAATGTTCTACATCAGTTAAACTGATGCAACTTAAACAATGAACATCTATAAGTCATTTATAACAACATAGATTCAATTTTTTCCAACTATACTGTGCACAAAAATCTACTTGCATTAACCTAGATAAATAAAAGTTTCTACACATATAGAAATTAAACTACATCTTGAAACATTAGAATATTATGAAATATGCAGACATAAACCACAATATATAAATAAATAAATTCATTACACTTTTCATCAGTACATGTTCACCTAAGTAAAAAAAAAAACTGCTATTAGTTAACAGCTGACGATGAAGACCATTCACTGAATGTGAGAATAAGAATTACTGAAATGTTAAAATGTGACTTTTAAAAGCATATTTATTAAATTTGGTTTGGCTTTTTTTTTAAAGTTAATGTTATAAATAATTTTAAAATGCTTATCAGGGGATTGATTTCATTAATTTTGTTTAATAAGAGTTATATATATATGAGAAGATTCTACATTGAAAGAGTTTTGACATAATTAAACATTCTAAAAACTTTTCCTGGTAATGTATAGTAATATTATTGTTGCTGGAATTTTTTTTTGTGTGATGTAGGTGATAGATTAATTTTATAGTATTTAAAAATAGTGTAAATTGAGATTCTGTAAGGGAAAGGTTGAGATCAGAAGCATATTTATTAAAAGAAAGGCAGGGTTTGAATTTTTTGTTGTTAGTAAGGTGTCAAGATACTTGTTATGATGTTATTCTAAAAAAGCATAATTCAAAAGTAGAAAAAATGTAATAACCTAGACAGTACTTAATCAAAAAATATAATCTTTCAGATATACGTATTTAGACTCAAATATAGTGACTGTCTTTTTCTTTTTTTTTTATTTCACGCAAATTGATGGGATATTTCTTCATACATGCTTTACAAAACAAACAGAAGTGATTGTTTATATTTTCTAAGCTTGGTTATGGTGTTGTTTTTTTTTATTCTGTTACAGGGATTAAGTTTAAGTGGCTGTGAACAGGATGCAACAAATCGAGAATTAAAAGAAGGTCTAACTAAAGATTATCCTTATTTAAGTAAAAAATATTATGTTTGTAGTGATACTGTGGCACCTATTGCAGCAGCAAGAGAAAAAGGTCAGTCCTTGTGTAACTATTTAATTTTCTTTCATATGAAAATTGAATAATATCAGTTATTTTCAGAAAGTATTATCTAAAAATAACAATCTGTGTAGTAACCATCTTATAGACTGTAATTACAATGATAGTAGATGATGTATGTCAGATTTACATTGTTTACTACATTCACTAGTTTGGCGACTAATCTACAAATATGGTAATTCCTACCCACTTTTTACGTTCACAATTAAACTGTCTCAAATATTTCTCTTTTTATCAACTGTGGAGGGTAGAGTGCAGTATAAATGTTTTTATTGTTACAATACAGCAGTCAGAAAGATTTATACTGTACAGTATGTTGTCTTTTGAACAATTTTTTATTTTTATAAATTTTCTAATTTCAGTAAGAAAGTTGATATTTCTTGATCGGTGAGAGTTTTTCTTTATTATTTTAAAAATTATTTAAAAGTTGAATTTGATTATTTATTTTACGTAACATGATGTTTACTAAAATTGAATACATTTCATCAATTGTTTGTTTCACTGTTACAATTGAATTCTTTGTTATGTATTACGTTATATCTTGATGAGGTTAGGTTTTATAAGATGAAAATCAGTACATATTACATAAATATTTATTTGAAAAGCAGGGTTGTTGTTTTATGCCTGTCTTTCCTTAAATCATAACTACAAAATGATGGACTTCATCCGTTTTTTTTTAATTTACAAGTTTTTTGTAGTTTACAAGTTTAATCTTTGCTGATTATTATTCCAAGGAAATGTTAAATTTATGAGGCTGTTACATTTAATTGATTATTTGATCAGAAAATAGATATTAAAAAAAATTTTTTTTTTATTTGTTAGCCTTGGTCAATTTAAGTAAAATTTTCCGCACTTACTGTAGTATATTATATATTACTAAATATATTATTTATTAAGTACATTATAATATTACTAAGTATATTTATAAAAAATATTATCTTTGAAAAAACCTAACAAGCAACAGTTATCACATAATAAACTTAAACATTAATTTTATGAATTTGCATCAGCTATCTCATGTGAGGACAAGTATTTCTTATTTTGGCTTAAATATATTTCAAAAGACAAGTTCTACAAAACTTTCTGAGAAAACGCATAAAATAAATCGTTTCAGCAGACAGGTACACTAAATCCCTTGAGTCTGTCCAGTGGTGAACTCATAATCGCAATTCAGTTGATTTTGAAATCAAGTGTTCTAAGGTTCAAATCCTTGTAAAGCCAGTTACTTTTATACGAATTTTAATACTAGATCATGGATATCAGTGTTCTTGGATGGTTGGGTTTCAATTAACCATAAATCTTAGGAATGGTTGACCTTTTTTTTTTTTTTTTTT
>JAAAKQ030255423.1:0-10853 GCA_010016005.3 Zanna intricata | reverse complement strand
ATTTTTTATCTTTACTAGAATTTGAACCTTAGAACTCTTGACTTCGAAATCAGTTAATTTGCGATGTCGCGTTAACCACTAGGACCAACCCGGTGGGTTAATGAACTGTAACTTATAATTAGTTAATAGTTACATAAAAAATATTTCTAAAACTTCTTTCAACAATATAAGATCTTTGAATAAAACGCTTGAAATCTAAATGCCTCTTGTCTAACAATTATTATTAAACAAAAATATTACAATACATATAAAGATTAATTTTAAAGGTGCTTAAATGCTAGGTAACAAGTAATAATTTCGATTTATTGAAATACGTAAATAGTTTACATATCTGCATATCGAAATTTTAGATTTAAATTCGGCGTTTAAAAAAAGAGCCCAGTTCTGAGTTTGTATATGGACACAGTAATTTCATTGATTTAATGACCTTAAATATACGTAATGAACAAAGAGTTAAATCGGAGTAATACAAAATTCTGTACGACCCGTTCAGTGTCACAATCAAGTTTTAGACGTGGAAAGCTTACAAAATTACAAAGCCTATTAATTAAAAACAAAGCAACGATTGAGGTAAAGCCACGGAATAAAAAATAAAATCGCTCAAAAGATAATATAAATCCTTCTTATTTAATCGATAATATACTGCTTTTAATAACGGTTCAACAGTTTGTCTTTTCAAATTCCAGGCGACCTCTATATTAAATTTCCCTTAGATAGTGATGTTCTCTATAGAACTACTGACTGAAATAATCCAATAACATGGTATTTCAAATCCATTTAAAAGTAATTACATCATTAAATTGATTTTATTAGATCTCAAAGCACGTCACATCGAAATCATAATGACTGGCCGGCAGTGGTACCACCCGCTTGGAAAAAGTGAGTTACATTATCATTGGTAAGTTGGGAGTTGAATAATCTTATAAATACTTCTTTAGAACTTTTATATGAAAAAAATTTAATATTAATAAATTTCATAATGAAAATAATGTAGGACATATCCATCTAAATATTTTTAGTCGTTGTAAAATCGCAATAAAATTACTTCTCACAGTTTGTGCGAATTTGAAAAAACAGAGAATATCATAAGAAAATATTCTGTCACACTTAACGAATTTTCGTACGTAAAATACGTTGAATTAGTTTTGAACTTTTTAAATAGATAGGTTTTTTGTCATATGACTGGGAAAGAAACCAGTGATCGTAAAATTCGTTAAAAGAATTCGTTAAAAGTTTTTGTTTTCGTCACGTACATGAAAGTTACAGGTAAACCGTAACAGTTTCGTGACCTAATGCATTATTACTTTCAGTCATAATACTGAGTTTTACTTAATCTTTATAGATTAAGGAAAACTCGATGAACGGAATACTGAGCTTTTAATTTGAAATAAAGATTAGATGATTACGTTACTTTTTACTTAAATTATTAAGTAAAAATTTTCATTCTATGCTTTGTTTTATTTGCTTCATGCTTTGTTTGGTACGTAATACCCATTTTTGCAAGTTGTGAGAAATAAATTATATATTTACATTTTTTGCTTGTTTTTTTTTTTCTAAAAGTAAATAAAATAATTACAATATATTTAAATATACAGTGTTTAACATAAACGATAACTATCACAGCTGTTATTTTTTCTGATAGACCTGCTACAACAGTAGTACTAGTATTAATTAATATATTTATAATAAAACTATTGTGAAGGCAATTTATTTACGTACGAAAGAAATTTAATAAACAGCTCGCTTTGTTTGATTTCATAATAAAGATAAGTATTAATTCATTCTGCCTACGTATCATATGTGAAATCTTTTTACACACTTCGCACGTGTGATAGTTTTGTAATATGACCGTGAGTCCTTGACATTGTGTGATAATTAGACAGGCTCTGGGGTCTCCCTCTTTCTACTGTCTCCCCGTATTACGTAAGTCGGTATCACCACTTAGGGTAATGTATCCCTCCCTCCTCTCAAACCGTTTGCAGTCTAATAGGAATATTTATAAAATTAAGTTATAAAATAAAAAAAAAAAATTGTTTTTTCCGGATAATAATAATTATGTTATTTTATTTATGTAATAATTGGTTTATTTATTACGCGTGCGTAATAAGGTTTTTTGTTTATACTCTTAATAGGTTTTTGACGTAAATATATTTTATTTTTGATTTTGGAAAAGTGATATATATATATATATATATCTTGATTTTCTTTGTTCTTAAAAGTAATTATATGCAATATATAAATTTTAATTAAAATAAAACTTATGACGTCTTCAGATTTGATTAATTGTAAATAAATTATTAAAATAATTCTCTTCTTTTCTATCTTATAAATCTAAGTACTCATTTGATATTCGTGAAGTATTTTTAGTACAATTTTTGTTTAGTTTTTTGTTTGGTAACTACTTTTTTAAAAAGTAATTAGATAATTTAAAAATGTAATAAATAAATAATAAAATTAATGCTAATAAATGAACTTTATATTTAAGTAAATATAAAATATTTTAAAACAATACATGGGGGCAACATATGGTTCAGCGTTTTTATTTAATTAAAATCATCTGATAACAAGCACCCACGTATAGCCTTTATTATGATAAATAGAACAATATTATTTAAATCAAAAAATTGTTTTATTAACACATTTACACGATAAATAAAGCGTTCAGATTAAAGTTCAAAGTAAAGCTCTGGTGACGGCCTGCTTTTATTGTATCAGCCCAGTTTATATCCTAAAACGATTTGGCGATTTGTTTCAGTTTTTAATTTTTATTTTCATTCTACTTTATAATGTTATTTCAAACAACGCATTTTTTTAAAGAATTTTACTATTTTTATTCTTACCTGTTGTAGGATACTAATATAAAAAGTACGGTTAAATAGTTGAGCTATAAGTTCATTAAGAGTTTTTTAATTTAAGGATGTGATGTGAATATCGAATCCTAGAAAGAAATTCCCAGAAACGGTTTCGTTAAAAAAAAAGTGATTCCTTTTAGCTTTTGGCATAATTATTAATGAATTTCGTGATTAGAAAATAATATAGGGAGCAAACCTAAAAAGTATGCATGTCTAAATTTATCTTTTAGAATTATTGATTAAGTTTTGTAGTTGATTCTGAAGTAACCAAAATAATAGATCAACTCGTAATTGACGTATCAAATATTTATTACGTACACGAGATATTCCAATTATTTAATTTTGTTAAGTGGCTTTAATATTTTATTCATTGTTACGTAATCAAATCCTGCGGTATGATTCTCCGAAGTAACTGTGGAGCAATTGCAATGACTAATTAAAAATGTTTCTTATATTGCAAGTAGCAGTAGATTTATATCATCATTGTGTGATTTCTTTCTAAAACCTGATGAATTATGTATCGTTAAAAATTTTTCTGTAGCACGTTTTATTATTGTATTTTTAAGAAATTCTTCTTTTTTTTTAAACTGCTTTTGGACAATTATAAAAAAATAACGTAAAAATTTATTATCTAAACAATTTTACTTAACATTTCTTATTTATCAAAAACTGTTTTCTTATGACTAGTATATTGGATAAATTACATTACAGAACAAGTTACCTGAAACCCCTTCTTCCATTAAGCACTTTAGAAATCTGTTACATTCATTATTTTGAAATATAAACAAGTTTTAAGTTTTATATTATTTATGAACGAACCCTATTATTTCATTAGTTAGTTTTAAAAAATTAATAAAACAAAAAAATTATTACTTATTTTTTGAAGCGCTTTTAACGAAACAGTTTTGATTGTTATGAAAGTAGACGCTGTCCGTGGCTTTAAAAAAACCTGTTCCTTTTTCACCTTCGTATTAACATGATGCTGAATTTATATTTTGTTGTCTTACATTTTGTTACATTTTCTTTTTTTTTTAAAGACAATTGGTGATAATTTTAAGTGATATTATGAAGTTATATAATATTCATAGAAAATTTAACAATAAAAAGCCATAAAGTTTGTATAAATTATATTAATATCATATCCATTTTATAAAGTATGATGCTGATGTTCTTGTATTATATATACAATTTATGACACTACAATGTGTCATAACGTGCCACATCCTCACCACAAATACAAATAACTGACAACACTTTCACCATAACATATGTTAGCTGCGACAACATACCGGTGTCACTCTGATTGCCAATAATTAGTTATTGGAAGGTCAGAGACAACTGGCATTAATTTACATTGGAGTACATTGCAGAAGCTGTTGTACATGTTATGTATATTAAATTGAAAAAAAAAGTTGTGTGTGTGGGTTTATATATATATATATATACATACAACATATACTGTTAACAAATTACTTAAGATATTGTTTGTGCGTACATCGAAACCACGCCTATTATTCTTCTCTTTAAATAAAATATATAATGGTACGACCTACTGAACAATCAGGTGCAACTGAAATACACATGTAAATGATATCCACACTTCTAAAGAAATTTTTACCTAAATTTCTGGAGCAAGGACAACATCAAATCAAATCTAATCAAGTTGTTATGTATAAATAAACTTTAGTTTAAAATAAAAAACACAAAAAAGAATGAAAACAAGTAAAAATAAATGTTTTTGTAATCTATTATTAAATTAATTTTGCAACTAATTGATAAATGGAGAGCCTGCAAGGTTTTTAAAGAATATTCCATTTCACAATCTATAAACGATGTTGCGCTATGTTTTTCTGGAATAAACTTATTTACGTCAAGTATTTTTAGAACAGTTTGTATTTAATTTTAAATAAAAATAAATCGCATCTTTAAAAATAGATTACAGTGAATTTAAATACCAATTTCATTTCATCTCATTTCATCTTGCCTTATCTATTTTTCCTAACGGATATAAAGATTTTTCAAATCTTTTTTCCTTTCTTTAAATTGATAGATGACGTATATTACTTGAAAATTATTTTTGACCTTGTCTGTTTATTATTCCTTCTTTATTTCCTTCCTTCCATACAATTATATACTAAATATCTATTATTATTATTATTATCTGTTTTTGTTTATAATATGATTTTACTTTAAAATAGTCTACAGGTTATTCGATTCATGCAAATTATATGCATTTTAAGTTTATTTTTAAAGATTATTTTTGATACTATACAAAAATTAACTATGTTATTTGGTGAGAATGAACTTTTCATTTTATTAATGTTTTAATAACAACATGCCGATTATTTACATAAATAACAAAGAGAAAAACTTCAAGAGATAATATTTAGAAAAATAAATAAACAATGCAACGAAAAGTTTTCAGAACAAAAACTGACCTGCATTGTCTGTTTGTAATTCAGATTTGATATCTGTACTTTTCGCATTTATAATTTAATATTATTATCGTGGAAATGAATTTTAAGCAAATGTAATTAAGGAAGTGAACTTTATCTATCTTGTAATCATCTAAGCGTTCAGTAATATCAAAAAATGATTTATAATTACTAATTATAAGTCATTTTCATCTAAATTGATTGTTCGCTTTTAAAATCCAATAGGTGCGTTTTTTTTATTAACTAATAACTTATTATATTGCGTGTTATAATGCATATTTTAAAAATGTTTTTATGTTTTATGGTAAATTTGATATAGAATTATATATAATATAGAGCATCCAAAAATTTTATTTATGACACTCTTGGCTTACCAAGAAGTAGCCCAACTCTTAAATCGGCCTGAATCTAAATTATCTATATTTATGTTGTGTTAACGTATGTTACAAAATATTATAAAAACTGAGAAACGTTTTCTTTTTAAAAATTTATAATTCGGATGTATATACCAATCGATTTGTAACATTGTTATTAACTACCCCATTGATTGCGACATTCCGAACGACCTCTAACAAGTCATGAATTGCAACGACTGCCTTCATCAAATTGTAATCGTCAGTAGTCTCAGGTATCACCAAACTATAACGATTATGACCTTCACATACCTATCGACCAAAAGAATATGAAAGCTTCCAAACGAATGTGTATTCTTGGGTTTTATATACATGTATACATTTAATGAAATACCCGATAGGCCATATTACATTATAATGTATGGATCCATCAATTTGTAATGAATGTGGATCTCCCTCTTCTAACATTTTTGAGATTCAAAATTTTTCAGTCTGAAATATAAAAACTGGACCTCAATTAAAAATATAAATATATAAAAATCATTAATTTCAAATTAATAGTTACGTAGAGCAGTCCTTCATTTATAATGAATAGCAACATTTATAACATGAACATTAACATTTGTATTCGCAAATTATGCATAGTAACTGTAAATAAGGAAAATAAATTAATAATATTAAAAAAAACTTTGAAACAAAAATTACTTCAAGATTAATTTCTTTTTTTGATGAACTACCATACCGTATATGGTTTGGTAAATTTTTTTTTCTTTAAGAAATCACTCTTGTAATGTTTTATGTCAGTTGATGTTCAATAGGACGGATTTGTAGTACTGAGAACATTTTTTAAAGAAATGGAGAGTTGTGCTGAGAAGAGATCTAGAAATATCAAAATGTTAGTATATATATTGTGGTCACCACATTGATTTTGAAATGAATTTCCATAATTGCACTTAGGATGATGTGGAAGGATATCCCGCTATTTTGAGTTATAAATACAAAATAGATTGTGCGTTTATAACTTCTCCATATAACAAAACTTATGGATTAGTACAAAATCTTACAAAGTTTTAATATACACTTAAAAAAACTAGATATATCATCATTACCTAATTAAAACAATATTTAAATTTTAGTATATTAAAATTTATTTTGACCCTGAGTCATTCCAGTGCACGACAAGACAAAGAGAGAAAATTAATGATACTGGCTACCAACCCAGTTTTGTGAATGGTAATACAAGCCGGTTAAAAAGCAAATTTTAATGAGGAGTTTGTTTAAAACGCAATTGCCAGTCTAAAGAATGATATTTTTAAGGCCATATATTTATTTTAGGTACAAATTTGTATTCTACAACAATGAAAATAAAACTAGATTTTCTTTGTTCTGTAAACAGCTGGAGATATATATTTATATATATATATATATATAGAAGTCTGAATTTAAAATTTTTCATTCCGCAAAAACGATTAAGAGTATTTAACACTACATTCAGTATGCAATTACTTAAAAAAAAAAAAACACAAAACTGTTTTACGATGTATAATATTATAACTCTTTAAACTACGCACAACAAGTTTAAGCATCGCGTTTAATAACTACAGGAAAATTTAGTCCCGATGAAAAATTTCTTTTAGTGAAAGAAAATGATGTATTTTGAATGAAGATTTATAGAAAGTTTTCTATTTCCACGAAATTTGATAATTTTATTATAAATTATCATTTATTAAAAATTTGGATGCGGTTCTTTTGATTTGGTCTATGTATTATTTTTATTTTCCTATTCTGATAAGCGGACAGCTATTATTCGGTAATCTATTTTTTTATAAAGGATAAAGAATAGTCGGTAACTGTTACATACTACAGTAATTTTTTAAATTTCCAAACGCATTATATAATTTTAATGATATTGAATATTAGTTTGGTATAGATAGGTGAAAAGTCATATGTATGAATATACATGCATCTAATAAGAGAATATGCATATGAACCGTTTTATTTATGGGCACACATTATATTAAATATTAAAATTTATTAGTCTAAAGTTATCAATAAACATTACTATTAACTGGTAGTTAACAAAGCGGAAGTTAACTTTAAATTATGTTTAGTTTTTATTAAAATAGAAACAATAACTAAAATCAAATGATTTTTAATATATTAATTTCATTATTTATAAAATTGAATAATTTTATTATTTTTAATTTATTTTATTAATTTTTAATTCATTATTAAAAAAAAAAATAATGTATACGATATTTATTGTCAAATAAAAAATAAGAATTATTTTTTGTGATATAGTTATAATTCTATGAGAAAACAAAACAATTTTCGTAAAAAATAATAAAATACTAGCGACAGATAAGTTTCCAGAAATATATTTCTGTGTTACTATAATTAATTTACAAAAAAAATAGCAAATGATTAATTACATTTCTACTTTTATTTAAGTGCTATATTAGTGACAAAAAAGATGCTCAAACATATTGCTTATAGAACATGTTCAACTTGGTTTTAAACCAAATTCTGAACGTCTGTCATCATAAATTGTAAAATGTGTCGATTTAAATAATCCAGACAGTTCAGAAATGGCTGCGGAAAAGAATTTGTGACGAATTTTATTTAGCACACTAACTTATAACTATGAAAACAATAAATTTAAATATTTAATGATTTCCACAACAGTGAGTGCGTTTCATATAAGATAAGACCAAAAAACTATTAAGAAGATAAATTAGCTTTATGCATCCTTAGACAGAACTATCTATTTTATAATTTATGACTTTTAAAAATAGAATCCAATCATGTATAATTCATCTGAAGATAATAGTTCTGTGTTACAAGTGAACGTATTTGCATTCATGCATACGTACAAATGTATGTATATTGAATACACAAATATTAAATTCAACATTCTGTTCTAAGTGCAAAGATTTTGTAATGTAATAAAAAAAAAAACTTTCGAAAAATTTTGTTTTAATTCATTGCAAAATTAATAATAAAATCAACAGTAATTTTTGAATTACGTCTTTTATATAATCAAGAAAAGTGTAATTTTAATAGAAGTTATTTTATTTATTAATTTACCTAATGCACTGTTTTATAATAATATTTACATTTATTATTCCATTCCATTCAGATTTTTATTTATAAACAATGTTTTTATTTTAAAAATTTAATCATAACTTTCATTTCTTTTATTAGAAATAACAGAAGAACGCGAATTAAAAAAAAACTGATGTGGACATCATATATGACTTCCTTTTATATATATACACATTTTATTTATCGTAATTTTTTTTTTCAATCAGAGGTTAATAATTATTAATAAATATATATTTAAATTTAAAAAAAAAAGAGATGAAGTCTGATTCGAACCGATTTGTATCCTTGAACTATAAGATCCAAATATTTCATTAATTAAAATGTTATTTGGCTATAACTCTGGATCCAATGAAGATATGGATCATTGAAAAGCTCTCAATGGGGGCTTATTACTGCAACTAAGAAAAAGTCCAAAATGCAATTTTTTTTTTATTTTGGGCTTTTTTGGACACTTTTGGTTCAGTCGATCAAAAGAGGAGGTGCATAACTAGATGTTTCAACAGTTCTTCTCCAAAATTTCAACATCCTACGGCTAATTGTTTTTTAGTTATGTACGATACGTACGTAGGTACGTACAGATGTTACACCGAAACTAGTAAAAATGGATATTTCCGTTGAAATCTGAAAATCGAAAGTTTTCGCAATTACAATACTTCCTTTACTTTATACAAGGAAGTAAAAAAGTAGATTCAATATTTTTATCGAAAAAACAACAAAATTAAAACCAAATATGGAACTTTTTTCCTATTTTCAGTCGATAAGCTAAAGGGGTTATAAGCAGGTCTTACAGTTTGTTACATTCCGAAAAGGAAAATAAGGTAATTATTATATGGAAATGCTGAAATTACATTGCCTCCCACAAATACATAAATCAGTTTATGAAATGCTAATTAAAAGAGTATATCTAATTATAATACTACCATCTTTTTTGAGTTACACACACACGGCATAAACGGTTCAAAGAAGGACCAGAAGAAATCAGACGATCTCATTCGTCCTGAAGGTCTGAAAATCTAATAATGAATAAGAAATATTATCTTGAGGTTCTAACTACTCTCCGTGAGTGAGTGAAAGCGACCTGAGTTGTAGAAGAACAACGCTCCAGCCCACACTGCACTGATCGTTATTTTTTTTTTGCTAAGCATGGGATCCCTGTGCCGGAACATCCACCCTACTCACCAGATCTAGCCCCATGTGACTTTTTTATGTTCCCGAAAGTGAAGGAATCATTGAAAGGAACTAAGTTTGAGACGCTTGAAGCTGTGAAAGAAAAAGCGATGGAGACCATGAACATGATTTCAGAAAATTACCTGAAACACTGTATTGAACGATGGAAAATCCGAATGGAATGGTGTAGGGATCATGGAAGGGAGGTTATTGCTGAGAATAATGTGAAAATTGTAAAGGAAAAAAATGTTACAGCAAAAATCCCATTATTTTCTAGCCACACTTCGTATTTATACTGAAAATTCTGTTATAAAATTAAACAAAAGAATAAAAGCGTTAAATCTACCTAAGAAATTGGAAACAAAGAGGTTAACCAGTTTTGGATTGATTTATAATATAATAAATTAACTTATGATGTATACCGAAATAAATTTTTATTGTTGCATTAGACATATCGCCAACTAGACTATTTTCATCCTGTGCAAAGTAAGATGGCAGCATATAATATGATGATTCACAGAGAAAATCATGAATAGAAGGAAAAAGGTATCGTTTTATCTAGAGACTTATTGCAAGGAAACAATTATTATTAAATTATTTATCTTTATCAATAAGTGAGAAAGAAATTTCATTGTTGATCAACGACAGTAATTTAATCATGTTTTTGAATTTAAAATCTGTTGTGAATGTTTTCAATATAAGAATTTTAGGCCGCTAATATTTTGTTCTAGGGCTGGGGTTTTTGATTGATTGGTTTAAGGTTCTTGCTACCTTTATCTTTCTTCAGTTAAGTTTTATGTACCTAACCTATATAAAATACTTAATACTTAATTGTGGTTCCGGAGGTTAAAAAAAAAAAAAAAAAAAAAAAAAAAAAACCTATATAAAAGGCGTGCTCTAATTCGTGGGGGACAATCTGGATTGAAAGTTTAAATGGTTTA
>JAAAKQ030255411.1:0-10853 GCA_010016005.3 Zanna intricata | reverse complement strand
CCTGACCGGGATTCGAACCCGGGACCTTCCGGATGAAAAGCCGAGACGCTACCACTCGGCTACGGAGGCCGGCAATGACAAGAAGTAATTAAGTGAATAATTGATAAAATTACATTATGCATTGACATATAAAATCAGTCCATTATTAAACACCTTTTTCCAAGAAAAACTTCCAGTTTGTTGTAATATAGAAAATGAGTATAAAAATCTTTAGTTAACGAATTATTAATTTAATGCTAGCAAATTAATATTAGTTATTGACCACAAAATGAAAATTAGGTACACCTCTATTCACCCTTTAGTACTTTTCACTTTTTATTTGTTAAATAAAATAAGATTTCATTTTAATGTAAGCAGCTTTATTTAGATTATGTTAAATAATTTTTAATATTTAATTAAAATTAACAATAAAAATACATTTTGTATTGTGCCATTTTCTAACAACAATAATAATTTATCTTTTTTTCCCGCTTTTTGTACCAAGTGATACCGCGCTACTTGAACAGAACGTTTAAGTCGGTCTATGCTGTTATGATCAGCATATCTGTTTATGTATGTTATGATCACTAAGTCGGTTGTATTAACTGAATTTAGGGAATATAACATACGACTCGTTTTATTTAAATAAAGAAAAATAAAGCTCTTCTTTATAGATAATGAAAATGAATCTGTTTCTTGTGAAATAATCACAAAAATAATATTACCTTTATTCTATTCATCAACGGTAGGTTATAGCTGTGGTAACGAAATCTAGCCGGTTTATTTTAGACTTTAAAGGAGCAAGCCGAGGCGGATGGCTTTCAGTCTGAAGTTACTTATGATTGTGTTTGGTTTGGTTGTGAGTTTTGTATGACTATTCGTTTAGAATCATGACAAATCCTTTCGACTATAACGACAACACTACTAACGTAAGTATTTAAATATCGGAACTGATACGATTTTGATTACGTTGTATACGCTATATTTTTAGAGGTTAGTACGTATTTCACACATAACGAGAAAAAAAAAAATCTGTCTTTTTCCGATTGAATTTGTTTGTGCTATACTAACTTTTAGGTTAATGGTTGGATTGTTAAGTTGCAACTATTTACGTTATACACTACAAATTTTGTATCATTTCCTTCTAAAATATACTTCTAAATACTGTAGCTTCTTTAATGTTTATATTTCATTTGATTTTAGATTTATGTTATGCTATTCACTTCATACAGTGTGACAGGTCAGTTTTTTATTTCTTGTATTTCATTGGTTCTTATCATAAACAGTGAAGTTAAACATGAAAAGAGTAAGTTGCCTGTTTATTATTTTAATTTTATTTTATTGCCCTGATTTTATCGTATGTTTATATTTTAATTACGTGCATTTTAATACGTTGTTTTAATTTATACTGCTATTCGATTCTTTTCGGATTTGTTTATTTTAGCAGTTTATTGAAATAGGTTAGGTAAGTAAAGTTCCTCATTGCAATTTTCCCAAAAATTTTTCAGAATTTTTATTAATTTTAGTTTTAAATTGTAATATGAGTAACATCAATACTGTGATATTTGTTTTTGTTAGTGTTTTCATATGTTTGCTGATATAGTTTGTTATATAACTTACATATGCCTAAGTAAATATCTGTATTAGGTTTCTGTACTCCAACAATTATGAATAGTGTTTAAATTGATGCAGTTTAGACCTCTGAGTAGGTATTTTGATGGGTTTTGTGAATCATTCATCTCTGCTTTCACATTGATCAGTTTTTAAAATGTGTTTCGTATATGATAAAAAATGAGTAAACAGTAAAGTGTGATAAAGATTGTTAAATTCTTAAGAAAATAAGGTAGTTGTGATGTATAAGTAGCAGTTCGATCAAAGTATGATTTGAAATATGTTTATTAAAAATAGGATAGCACTTTATGATAGGATAGTTAATATAAAATATATTTATATTTTATGTAGGAAGTGAATGATTCTTATACTTTTTTAGTATTGTAAGAAATTATTTTTAGATTATGTTAATGGCTGGTTTATTCCTTTAAAGTATTTTCTGTAATGTGTTTATTTTATTTTGAAATTGAATTTATTGTCATTATACGCAGTGTTGTAGCATGGGTTACAGATGTCAAATTTTAATTATTTTTTTGTAATTTACATTTGTAAATGTTGTATACCTTCTTAATCTGATTAATTTTTATAACATGAGAATCAGAAAAATAAAGTTTTATTGAAATATTTTGAAATGTCACTATTGTAGTTATAAGTTGCTCATTTTGTATGTGTTTACATATGATTATTGATCTAAGGTTAATAAGAAGTCAGAGTTATGATCAACTTCCATATCAAGCCTTGCAGTTCTAAATATATGTTCTAGGCTAAGATTTATATTATAATAGAGTAAACTATTTCCTTCAGAAATCAGCCCAACTGAGTATAGATACATTAGTTTTATGTATATATATACAAACACACACATAACAGAAATGAATGTGCATATTCTGAACATTTCCATTGGTCTTCCTAGTTGATTTCTAGGAAGACCAATGGATATATTTCAGAATACAAGACCAATGTATGTATAACTACACTCATGGCAATGTATATATTTATTGTTTTATATAATTTCATATTAAATCTTGACTAACCTATTATAGTTTATTTAATGATATGGTTAATGGTATGTAGAATAAACAAAAACTGAATGATTCATAGTAGATTATAGGGTGGATATAGAAAACACCATTTTTGGTGTTACTGAACATAATACTTTGACTATTCTTATACTAAATGTTGAGTTGATTATCTTATATTTATAAAATAAATGGAATTTTTTAATTAACATGCATGCCTAGTGTGCTATAGATAGTAAATGAAAACTACCTGTAAACATGACAAAGCAGCTAAATATAAATATAGTTTTATATAATAAGCATTAAAATTCATAGATTCATCATCAGTCATAAAATACTACTTGTTAGATAATGAATTATTGTTATATATATATATATATATATAAAAAAAAAATGCTTTGTTTTTTGTTTTGTAAAATATGCATTATTTTTGCTTTGAAACATTTGCTCGCATTCTCATGGAACTATTTTATTTAGCATTTGTTTTCCCTATTTTTACAATTTAATTTTCATATTATTTATATAAGTAGTTTTGAAAATTAGGGATGTTTTATTTGATAGTAATTTTTCCCTTTCTTAGTAAAGATCCCTTTCTTAAACAAAAAAAAAAAAAAATGAAATATTTTCACATGAGTATATAAATATGAAATCTAAACTAATTTTTATTTTGTATTTTGTAGTGTTGCTTTGATATAGTTGATCACAGTTTCTCTTTATCTGTCCAGGCAAATACTGGGAAAGTTCAGTTTTTTATTTACAGAACAGCACACCCAAATGTTCCTAATCATTTATATAATGCATAATAACACTGACGTGAATGCAATATCTATTTTATTTTTTAATTTAATTGCATTTAATAATGTGAGATTCCATTTACTTGTTGAAATTCTGGTTATGATTCTTGTCTTAAAAAGCTTTGTTTTTGATAGGTTTGACCTCAAGTAAATAACAGTTAATGTGATACTATACTTGTTTATTTTTAATATTAATAATTAATATTTTAAGAAAAGTGGTTTGGTTTTGTCAGTGATTGTACATTTATAAATACAAATACATAAATAGAAGTTAATGTTTTGTAATTTTCTATGTATCTGTCTACATGATTCATGCTTATGACTACCAAACAATAATCCAACTCATTTTTGTATCTTGAAAACTAATTTGAATTTTTGAGGGAACCTCAAGAGAGATGAGGTGATATATTTATTCCAAAAGTTTCTGTGCTTTAATTAAATAGTATTACTCAACATCTCTATATGATTGAAGTTGTTTTTTAATGATTGACTTTTAGCAGACTGTACCAATCTTCTACATGTTACATGATATGAATATTTGAATAAATTGTTCCATTATGTACATTATAATTTTTGGCGATTCTTTTTTAAGTTTATCAATGCAAGAATCCATAGCTGGAGTGGAACCTTAGTTGGTCATCTCTTGCAGTTATAATAAATGCTTAATTAGCAAGTTTTTATTGTATTTTTTTGAGAACCTGAAAGCGATTTTCAGTGTCTATTATCATAATAGCATCAAACTTTACTTTTAATAAATGAATTTTTCAGATGACTTGAAATTGCTGAATGATATTACCATTATCTGATGTTCTGCGTAGTAGAAGGTTCCTTATACCACTTCTGTATTCATTAATTTCTGTCCCAAGCCTTCTCCTTTATCCTCTTGTTGTTTCCAATCTTCATTTCATCTATTAAGTTCATCTTAGTTCTTGTAGTTCCCAAGATTCTTTTCTCTAACCACATGTAACGAGTTTCCTTTTCTTTTGTGTACTTCCTAGATAAGTACTCTTTCTTCTTTAATCTTCTACATTACTTCCTCATTCCTCACTTTATCCATCCATCTTTTTTTTGCTCCATTCTTCTCCGTATCCACATCTCAAAAGCCGTACAGAAATATCTTTTTACACAGTTCATCTACTCCAGTCGATTTTTTATTCTTCATTTCTTTAATTGCTTTCTGTCCTTCACATTTTAATATCAGTGCTCTTTTATCCTCCTTCAGCTATTTCCCTTAACTTTTGTACATCTATTTCTTCAGGTTTCTCTCTTATATAGGTCTTCCATGTGTCCCTTTTTCCTATTTTCTAGTTATGTAACATTTTATCCTTATTTTACCTTTTTCTTTCCAATTATTTTGTGTAATGCTCTTCACCTTCTTATACACCATATCAAATGTTCTTCCTTTTCTAGAACCTTAATTGTATTCATTGTATTCTTCCTTCAATTACATTTTCCTAATTTTTTGTATTTCCCTCCTTAACTGAAATATTTAACGACTTTCCGTCAAAGGACTCAAATATAATTTACAAATTCTGTTTGTTATGAATTTATGATTGATATAGGTATTTTGTAGTTTATATTGGATAAAAAACCATTGATACGTAACCCTGTGGCTTATTGTTAAATATATTTTTTATATTTTTATGAGATTGTATATAATTACTGTAAGATAATTTATTGGTATGATTAGTCTCATTAGAAAATTTACTTATATTAAGATAAGTGGCAGGTTTTGTATTTTAACTGGGGAAAAGCTTATACTAAGTTAAACTCATGTGATAATAAACAGAATTGATAATTCAATTTTAGTTGCTGGATAAAAATATTTATCCAGTAATTACCAATAATATGGTAATTTTATTACCATAGAATAAATATTAATACTATTTAATTCATTTTCATTTAAGTTATTTTTTAATGTGTTAAATTAGTAAATATTTTTTTTATACATTAATTAGTGTTTAAGTAAATATTTTGAATAGTGTTGATATTTTATGTCATTCATATCAGTTTTATGACAGTTTATTTATGTGAAAAATAATCACTATTACTATTGACTCTTTAAAAAAATGTTCATACAAAAACCATATTGATTATTTTACAATAATTATTCTATTATTATAAAATATGCTTTTGGTTCATAGAAATTTGTTCAGAAAAATAAGTTTTATGATAATACTACTTATTTTAATAAGTTTTCATATACTGTAATGGAAGTCTTTCAAACCCTGTATTTTTCATTGGAGTTATTTACTTAAAAATAAAAAATGAAATAAAAAAAATAAAAATATATAATTGCACACATACGTAGAAATGTAATGTACAGATATGATTGTGCACATTATTATATCTTTAATGTTATTTTTATAACATTTGTTTATTATATTTCTGATGATGAACCTCATTATTTGAAAGATCTCAGTTTAAATAAAAAAAATGTAAGTAGCTGTGTAATAAAAAAAAAAACAGGTATAATTATTTTTAATCATGTTGTTAAGTGCTGAAGGTTCCAATTCTCTATTTATTTTTTTTATAGAAAAAATTAATTCTTTGTATATAAGCATATTATATTATACATTCATAATATTTTAATAAAGCAGCATATTAACTAACAGATTAACTAAGGATTATAGCTCTTTAATTTTTTACTAATAGTTTTTAATATTGATGTGAATTCTCTGATATGGATTCATATGTTATTGTAGACTTTACAAAATATTATCTCCCGCCCCCCCCTCTCTCTGTGTGTATTTATTACAGATTTTGTAAAGTGTTAGAAAAAAATTTTTAAGAGTAAAATCCTATGAAATCTATGATAGTGCTGATTTATTTTGTATCAGTTTAGGTATGGAAAATGTGAAGGTTGCTGATTTGAAGATTTGTTTTTTTTTCATCTGGATATTTAATTATTTTATACATTGTGTTCCAGAAGGTTCCTGCTAGATTTTACTACCATATTCTGCTAATTAAAGTAATGGCAAAAGTTTGTATAAACACTGGTACAGAAACACTTCATTTTTCCCAGTTATAGCCATTCAAAGAATTTGATACTTTTTTAGCCACAAAGGTCAAGTAATGCAATATTTCACCTTACATGAAGGCAATTTTTAAGCCTAATTTTCGTGATTCCTAGATTTAATTTAATGTAAAAAAAATTTTTTTTTAATTTGGTCTGTCATTTATTTTCTGCTGAAATTGATATTTAAAAATAAGCGTAATTTTTATATTTTAATTCTGATTACCATAAATGGCTGCATATAAGACAAGGTTTCAAATCGAAAAGTATAATTTAAAAACAAGTTGACATGTATATTACAGCTTAGATTAAAATTTTCTAAGTTTTGTACATTATTCTGTTAAAAATTAATATTTAATTAAAAAAATAAAAGAATATGAATAAGTAAATTCCAGATTTTGTTACTACAAACGGAATTAAATTTTGCTTGTCTTTGCAAAAATTCTGTTTTAAAATAAATATAATCTATTTTCATGGGCAAAAACTTTGCAAAAAAAAAAGTTTAGCAATATATATTTACCATAATGATTATTACCAGTATTCTTTATAAGTAAATAATAATTTATTCATTAATATCTAAGTTTTGAGCATTGAACATTATCACTTTCCTGTGTTTGTACACACAAACTGATAGCACAAACGTGAAATAATACATCCTCCAATCAGTTTTTACATGCATATATTGTTATTTAAGTTCTCTAATTCAGACCCAGACACTTAACCTAATCAGAACACATTTTAAGTGATTTCTTTATTTTTATTTTGTTCATATTTTTCTCTGTCATACTTTGGTCTCTTTTCATAATTTTATTTTTTTCAAAATAAACAATTATTTTATTCTGCATTACTATGATTAAGTAATATATTACTATTACTTGCTTATGAAATTTTATTACAAATAAATCAATTAAACTACAAATTACTGTCTAATTACATGGAAATACACTTTTAGAAGATTTTTGTGAAATCATTGTCTGGTTCTTTGATCAGTGGTGTACCAAATCCCATCATAACTATGGCCATGATGTTATTGACTCTCTCATAAAAGTATTGTGGTTCAGTTTTTTATGAGCTGAATTGCAACAGTTGAATCTACTGTTGATGTTGATCATAAAATTAATGAAGTTAATGTTTAATTACAGTATTATTCGTTTAAAAAATTTGATGCTAATGTATGCAATCATTTCTTCAGGATCTATCCTACGTACATCTCTGGTTATGCTTGATTTTGATTCTATAGCCTTGAAGTTTGTAAAAATTATTATATTCTATCAGTACAATCGATGCAATAATTTTAAGTCGGTCTATAGGGCTGATCTGTATTTAAGCCAAAATGAAGTTTAGATGCATAGACTACAAATTTTGGAATTTTTTTCTGGAATTTGCAGTTATTACTAAACAGTAATAAAACATTTGGACAAAACTGTTAGTTTGAATTTGACCTGAAGATATTAACTTATTAACATTACAGTACTGTAGCAACAGATAACGTGTTTTAATTCTTGACTGAACAAATATTTGTTCTATAAAAATTTTTAATGTTTTAAAATTTTTTTATTAAATTATGAATATTTTTTAAATATTTAATCAATATTTTTTTTTTTTTTATTTTTATTTCTGTGTAAATATAAAAAGGAATAAAAAAATCATCACTGAAGATGGGCTTAGGCTCGAAAGTGTTTTGATGATGATATAAAAGTAAAGGTAAGAATTTTTCTTTTATTCTCTCCTTTGCAGTAGCTGAAGAAAAAACATATAGAGTACTAAATTTTGCATACTGAGGAAATATGGACTATAAGAAGTTGGATTTAAATAAATGAAAATATATATATATATTTTTTTTAATAACTATTTGTCTTCTTAATTAAAAAAATTTTTTTTCCAGAATGAATGGCTGACTGATGATGAAGATGATGAAGCTTATGATGCTAAAAATGATGAAACATTTGGAGATTCATGTCTAGAAAGTAAGAATTATAATATGATTATTATATCTGCTTTATGCTGAATTGTTCTATTTTATAGTTTTTATTATTCTGTGAAATTTTAAGCCTTGTAAGTAAGGTTTAAGTTTTTTTTTTTTTTTAATTCTGGAAACTAATTACTCTCAATTGATCATCATGTCAAGAGTGGCTACCCTTTGATAAAGTACATTTCTTTCTGTTTTATTTAACTATTTTTCCTGTTCATTTATCATATTATACTTTAATATCCTCTTTTACATTTGACTTTAACTTTGCCTTCCTGCTTTCAGGATATAATGTAATCCAACAGTTCTTAAAACTCTTATTTTGATTTATGCCTTTGAATATTTACAGCTTGAATATATGTTCACTAATTGTGTGTTAACTTTGGAATATTATTTACATAAAATAATTGTGATAGAAAGTAGATTCTTGTAAATTATGATTTAGAACTGTATTGGAAAACTGAATTTCTTTTAATGCCATTTTCAAAGAGAATATGAAGACACTGAAACAGTTAACATGCAATATTACTATCAGAATATAATTATGTGATTAATACCATTGTTACAAACAGGAACTGTAAAAAAAAAAAAAAAAAAAAATTAATAAGTGTTTAGTAATAGTTGTAATTAATGTAATAGCTTTACTAGTATCTATAGTAAAAATCACAGTTGGAATTTTCACGAATTATTTTGAAAACTATTGAATAAATTAATAAACTGATGAGGGGTTTCAGTTTTGGTAGTTGAACACCTTCTTCTGGGTGGGAAGTCTGTGAGAAACGCAAAATAACTTTATGCATTGGAGTTTGCACAGTTCTCATTGGAGATTTTCAAGCTTTTTTAAAATAGTTTTTTTTAATATAGAAATAATTCCCTCTTATGGTTGTGAAGTTTTTGGTTTCAAATAAGGGATCACTATCACTCTCTTGAATAGATTCTTTATCTGTATTCCGGTCACTGTCCTATTTTTCAAACCTATTCAAAAGTTATTTAAAAAGTTTTTATCTTTCAAACTGAATAATTATTTCTGCAAAGCCCCTAATTTCATATTTGTTTTCTTACAGATGTTCTTACTAGTTTCTCAAAAAGTTATGGATTAAATAAAATGTTTAGTAGAATAAATGCAGAAAAAAAATAATGCTGTCATGCTTGTCAGGCACGAGCTAAGTTTTGAAGATTAGTAAATATAATCATATAACTTGAATCATACAATCACTTTTGATAATGAGTACACATTAAGACTACTGACATATTTAGTTATGTGGATTTCATGAAAATTATACCTATTTTTGTTGTAAGATGCAAGACACATCTCGCATTGTTAAAATGGAAACTGTAAATGAATTGAAACTTTAAAATTAAGATTTAATAACCGTGTGCTTCATTCTATAACTTGTAATAATAGAATGTTAAAGATTGGGTGTATAATAAGTGCATATTGCTTATGAAAAGTTGCATTAATTTGGAAAAGTACTTTTGAACAAAACAATGTATGCGATATAGTTTTTCATATGACTCTCTTCCTTACCACTTACTGATTATCTGCAGTCAGTTTAAAAAATAATCTGTCATAAACTTTCTTGTCTCATAATTATAAGTGTCTCTGAATATTAACCTTCGGTTATAACTTAGTAGAATTCAGAGAAATGCTAGCCCACCATAGAGGAAGCTAGTCTTTGTAGGCATTAGACCATTTACGCAATAATAGGCATTTAAACAATACTAGTAAATTATACTATCATTATGGTTGAAAGTTGATTGTTAATACCCAGTTTACAAAATAATTACATTATTATTTTTATTAACTCAAAACATTTGTACATTACATAAAAGTATGTGTGTATCTGTAGCATTATACGATGGAGGATGTACTCGATCATCATGAAATTTTGTATACACCATTTTCTTATCAGTGTCTAAGATAATTTTAAAGATAAGCTGAATTTTTACATAAGCTCTTGGTTTGTTATAAAATATTTATGTATGGATTTCGTTTGTTAGGTTAGTATGGAAAGCATACAGTTATAGTTCAAGACAGCCTTGAACTATAACTATGCCATGCCATGCCCCCGGTCAGGCATGGCATTTTTCACATATGCTACAATTCATTCATCTCATCCTCTGAAGATATACCTAATGGTGATTCCGGAGGTTAAAAAAAAAAAAAAAAGAAAAAAAAGCCTTGCACCCATTATTTATTTTTTCAAATATTTACTTAATTTTATAAAATTATATTTATGTATACAATAAAAATATGTAACAGTAATAATATTACTGTTAGATATTATAATGATACCATTTTATAAAGTTGTAGAGAGCTAAGCTGAATTTTCATCTACCTATTATTGTTTCCATTTGAATTTAACTCATTGCCCAAATGTACGAGGGTAAGTCAATTATTATCCGCAATATAGTTATAAAATTTTATTGTAATCAAATAGCAAACTTACAAGTACATCATTTTT
>JAAAKQ030255378.1:0-10854 GCA_010016005.3 Zanna intricata | reverse complement strand
TGAATCTGGCCCGCCTACACATTCTAAATTTAATATATGGCCCTCTGCAAAATTGAGTTTGACACCTCTGCTCTAGACCCCCTAGCAGCTCGATACGATCAATTTTTCCTGAAAAATAAATTTTTATGTTAAAAATGCAAAATGGCAGATAGCCAATAAACTAAGCATTTCTGGAAATTAGTTGATGTAAAGTTTTTTCTCTATTTTGATGTGGGAAACCATCTGAATTCTTGAAACGGTTTTTATAAACATCCTGTATATCTGAAATGAAATGTAGTAAAAAGATTCAATTTATTTTATGTTCAATCTGCAGCATGCATTTAGAAATTACCTATGGTTGAAATATTTTTTGCAATGCAACTTTCTGATGTAAGCCTAAATAATTATCAGAAAATAAAGAAGAATATCTGATACTTAAAACGCATAAATAAAAATTCATGTTTACTATATTATTTCTAAAATCTTATACGCTATATTGGAATAGAACTAAAAAATTTCAATGTTTTCATATGGATAGTTTGGTAATCAAATAATCATGGATAAATCAATAAGAGCGTCTTAATGTAAAGAGCAATAAGAACATTTTATATCAGTTTATTTTTTCTTTAAATTGAATTTTTCATAAATTTCCAAACAACTTCTTAAATTTACATTAAGATTTACTGACAAAAATATGTGCAATACTATTTTCTATAAGATTAGTATATTTTAAAGATTTATTAGTGGTTATTAAGATAACCACTAGCAAATTATCTTCCATTGGCTAATAATTAAATATATTATTAATACATTATAATTACCCGCAAATTGGGAGTTGTATTAGCTCCAGATTTGTTGTTATTTTGCAGCTGATCAGGAGCAAATTTTTCTAATATAGTTCGTGCTACTTTATATGTTTCTTTTTCCATAACTTGTTCTAATAAAAGTCGTTTACTGGATCGTAATCGCCTAAGTAAATCTTGCTGTTTGGATACTTGTCTCACATAATACCATGAGATTAGTTTCTTCACCAAAATAACACTGCAAAAATGTAAAGAAATAATATATTTAAATTGTTTAAAATTTATTTTTAAAGGATTTTCTAAGAATAAATAAAACAATGAAAACAACAAAATGGATAATCAATATAGTATATTGATAATATTAGTGTTTTATATAAAAAAAAAGCCTTTATCAACTGATATTACTTTCACATATTTACTAATAACCTTTCTTTAGTTTATGGCTACAGAAAAATCTCAGTTCACTACAAATTATTCCTACATCTTGGTTAATTTATTTAATTAATTTTTCATGTCTTAAGCTAAATGGCCATGAGATGTATTAAGTACAAGAATTAAATATTTTGTTTGCATTCTAATACCATTGCTTCAAGGAGATTTGACAGTTCAACCACCAAACACATACCACTGACTATGCTCTTAACTTCCTATTCCAGAAGGAATTTATAACCTTTTCTATACTTTACATTATATGTGACAACAGACTGAAATCATTGCCAATTTGTGAAATGTTATTCTTCATTTTCACTTATTTATACTAGTCTGGCATATGATAACGTACAAAGGTCCTGGATATGATAGTAAATAACATTCCTTAAAAATTTAATGCTTGTACAATATTGGAAAGTCTCAAAGAGTATCATCCTGAAAAGTGGACAATAGAAAGTATGGAAGTAGTAGAAGCCACATTTAATAAAATAAAAGTTAAACAATATTGAATAGTTTCAATACATGCTGTTGAGTTTGATTGTGGCTTGTTACCAAATATGTTGATGCCACTACAGATTAAAAATTAAAAAAAAGTACAAGGGTGTGATTATCAACAGACTTTGATATAAAGTTTGTTTTCTTAAAGTTTTTAAGCTTGTCCATTGCACATTCTTTCTTCTTTGTGTCGGTCAGTGAGCATTTTTGGTACCCACCTTGAACAAAATTTGTGATATCCGAGCTTCTCTGTGACAATCGTGTTGATAGAGGTGTGTCCTTCATGCAAAAATTCATCAGCCAGAGCACTAATCGTCAATCACTGATCACATCGCAGTTTTTGGTTCACTTGTTGAAAGATTTCTTTGCTTTGAATACTGGGGCCTGCCACTCCGTTCTTCATCGTGCTCATTTGTGCGGCCGTTTTTAAAGTCTCAATACCACTGTCTAAGTTTTCTTTCACTCATTACTGTAGGTCTATATACTAGGCACAACTCCCAATGAATCTCAGCAGCTGAAGATCCTTTTGAACATAAAAATCGAATCACTCAACTTCAAAACTGGTGGGAGAAAAAATTGTCAGGACATTTCAATCTGCATTCACCACCAGGCAAATAATTACTAAATCAAAACAACAACTGCAAAGGCTTTGTAAATAGCCAATAGATGCCCCTGCATGTGTGAAACTATGTTCAGACCCGCTAATATTTAAATATAAGCCAACAGCCCTTACTTAATGAATATGCCTCATACTATGTCTAAAATGACCTAATACCGTACTGTAATACAACATTTATATGCACTATTATATTAAGATACAACGGTAAATAAAATACAGTACACTACACTATTACTTACGTGATAAAAGTAATATCCAAAAGTTTATTCAAAATAAATATAAAACAAATTTTTACTACCACTATTACTGTACGCAAATAGATTGTACATACAACAATAATGTATTAAAAGAAAATGATAATAAATTGTGCATTTTACCCTTTCAGATATATATTTTTTTAAATAACATGTGACTGATTATTGTTTTATTGATTGAAATCACTTTCTTCTAATTGAACTATGTAGCTTGCATAGCATAATAATATTGCACAATGGACTATCACCCTATCATATCAACAATGAACTGTAGTACAGCATTATCATATTCAAAACAAGCATACATTCCAGTAGCAAATGAATAAAGGAAGAAACCTGTCACAGAACAATGAAAAACTTAACATTTTTACCTTCTTTGTAAGTTTTTAAAACTTTATTTTTTCCAAGCGGTATCACAATTAAGCTGCAAAGTAGTTAGACAGCTTGTGGATAATCAGGATTTGGTGACTGTAACTGCTTTTAAATGCAATAATAAATTTAATAATCATATCTTTTGCTTGTTATTAAGATCCATGCCGAGACTGTACACTACATTAAACAGAGGCCAAAATAAATCAATCATCTCTTCCTTTTCAATCTCCTTCCCTTTTTCTATTGCATTTTCCTTGTAGAGGTGCAATGGAAGTCGGTCACCCCAAGACCTTATAGCTTAATATCTGTTCTTTTTTATAGGGGATGGTTTGGTGATGACCCTCTATGCCTGTGGAACTGTCTATGGAATGCCCTTCTCAGTTTCCTGCAAAGAGAGCCATACAAAAATCTAACAAATATCCGAGATACCAACTGAATAAAGCCAGACTTCCTACTTTTCATAAAATTAACTTGTTTAAGTATTGTTTACTGAATCTTTGTTTTTTTTTTTTTAGAAAAGAACAGTATTGCTATATTAGGCTTTTAATTTCTTACTTTATTAAAGTTATAGATTGAAAAATGATACATTAATAAATTAAAATTATTGTATATATAGTGTAAAATAACAGGCAAATATTAAAATTCAATAATAAAAATTCTTAACATCAAATTAGAAAATTTTTTTTTTAAATTTCCTATACCTGCCTGTGGCTAGCCACTACATGCAGTGCTAATAGTACTCTTAAAATTTTTTAAAAAAATTGACGTTATTAAGAATGAGTCACTTTTAATATTGAATTTTAATTTTTGACTGTATATTTACACAATATATGTGATAATTTTAATTTTTTAATGCATTATTTTTTAATGTGTAATTTTAAAGTTTTTAATTTTTTGATTAATTGATGATGAGGGGAAAATCCTCAAAAGCCCTTAGCCCTTCTGATGTATAAATGAAGAACTACTAATAAGGTAAAAAATATTATTATATTCTGTACTGTGGTGGTTTGCTAGTTTTACTTTTAGTCCTTAATACATATACATATATATATATATATGAGTTCAAAAAATAACATTTTTAATTGCACGCCAACAGATCTTTTAGTGAAGTGCAGTTGGCAGCAATGTATTCTAATAACCTCCTCTGTAATCAC
The DNA here is from genome assembly GCA_010016005.3 of Zanna intricata. Classification (NCBI taxonomy): domain Eukaryota; kingdom Metazoa; phylum Arthropoda; class Insecta; order Hemiptera; family Fulgoridae; genus Zanna; species Zanna intricata. The sequence continues at coordinate 6,749 of JAAAKQ030255378.1, read as the reverse complement.
ATGTTCTTAGATTGTTGTATGTTTAGTTTTTGCGTTATTGTTTGTTGAGAGCAAGATGTTAATCTGTTAGAAGCAAGTTTTGCAACGTGCGATTTCAGAAGCAATGATAGTGTGAACTTCTGTGTGAAACTGGACAAAACTTTCACAGAAACGTTTCAACTTTTTAAACAAGCTCATAAAGATGATGCTCTAGGTTGTACTCAATGTTATGAACGGTATTCACAATTTAAAAGTGGTCGTCAGTCAACTGAAGATGATCCTTGACCAGGAAGCACTCGATTTCAACTGATGACACCTGCGTTCAGAAAATCAATGATCTGGTGCATGCAAATCACCGACTGACTTGACAATCAGAGAACTTGCAGAAGAGGTCAGCATTTCAATTGGATCATGCCATGACATTGTGATTGAAAAACTGAACATGCATCGATTTGCAGCAAAGTTTGTTCCTAGTTTGATAACCAAACAGCAGAAAGAACATTGAGTGGACATTTGTAGGCAACTTCTTGAACAAGCCAATGATGATGAGATATTCACGCTGAGAAACAAACATTCATGTTATGATTATTCAAACAATGATCAAACATGAGATGAAAGCTGGGTTTACGGCTATGACATTGAGACAAAGTTCAATCATCACAATGGATTGGCAAAGGATCTTCACACCCCATAAAGCACGTCAGTCACGATCCAATATCAAAATGAGGCTCTTGTTTTTTCGATTTTAATGGAACTGTACATTTTAAATTCTTGCCTCAAGGTGAAACAATGAACTGTGCGTACTATCACAGCACTTTAAGCAGTTACATGAAAAAATTACAAAAAGAGACCAGTGATGTAGTGAGACAACTCATGGTTTCTTCACCACAACAATGTGCCCACATACTCAGCTTTGTCCATTCGATCAGTTATGTGCAAAAAATTAGATGACTGTTCTCCCTCAGCCTTCCTACTCACCAGATCTGACTCAGTGATTTTTCTTATGTCCAAAGATCAGTGATGAAAGGATGCTGTTTAGAAACTACTGATGACAGACCTTTAAGGCCATTTCAAATGAAGCTATCCAGGACTGCTTCACCAAAGTGGAAATGCTGCTGGGAAAAAAACTGTGAATAGGGGAGGGAAGTACTTTGTAAGGGACAAAAACCAATAATTTGTAAAATTAATAAAGATTAAAAAAAAAAAAAAAATAAAAAAAATGTTTAGCTATTTTCTGAACAGACCTTGTGTGTGCGTGTGCGTGTGTGTGTGTGTGTGTGTGTGTGTGCGTGCATATATATTTCAAAAACATTTTTGGAAAATTACAAAAGATTAAAGTAATAAGATTAAAAAAAATTAAACTACTTAAAAAAAAGTCAATTTTTTGTGTAAAAATGTAAATGCAGTGTTAATTATTTCAAAAATATTGAGCTAGTTTGTAGTCAACTTGAATAAACTACTTCAGAACTAGTACAATAAAAAGCAAATTTAAATTCAATTAACTTATAAAAAAAATAATATTTTTTCAGCACAAACATTCAGTATATTTAAAATATGTTTTGTGCATTTCATTATGCTGTTTACAAATACAATACTGATTAAAAAAGAATTAAGAGTTCTTACAAATTAATACAGGATTTTTTTCATAATAAAATAGTAAAAATATACATTTTCAATAAACAGAAAAATAATAAATTAACAACTTTTTCAAATAAACACAATAATACTTTACTATCATGATACAACATAAATAAAATATGTGACTGATAACAAAACTAAATAAAAATACAAAATAATAAAATAGATCATATCTAATATGGAAATAAATCATATATTTCTAGATTACTATCAATCACAAAAATATTATCAAAAAAAAAAAAAGTAACTCCAAAATTATTATCCTATTAAAAATAAATGCAATGATCAATAATGAAATATATTTCTTTAATCATAGAAATAACATTTAACTATATAAAATTGTACTTCCAGAAATGCAACAAAGAATCTCTGTCTAGAGGGCACTATTTCAACAAAACTGCTATTGCAGAAAAGTACCAAACCCATTAATCTAGACTTTGTTAGGCTAGACATTAAGTTAATCTAGATCAGCCACAAAAACAAATTTCTCATAACAATTTTCAGGAATAAATAATTAACAGCTACATCCCAAATTTAATAAAAAATAAAACTTCTGATGGACCACAATGTATTATCAAAGAATGGATGACTGCATTTTCTAAAAACTAATTATTCACATTTCCATAAATATTACTGTTGTACTTATGGTCAGATTTATCTTGAGTGTGAAATAAACTAGTTTAACCTTAAGTGATGTTTAATTAATCTCATAAAAAAATCAATGGGGTTAAATGTTTGAATAATGTAACATACAATATTAAAAGTAACTTCTAATTCATAAGCTCTTAGTTTATCTGAACCAAGTATATCAGGTCAGATTATTGAATTTTTATTATGATTAAATTTAATACATTTTCAAATAAAAATATAACTAACTTTTAATGTTTTTACTTTTTTAAATACATTACTAAAAATGTATCACTAATTAATTACTAAACAACATTCTTCTTTTACAATGAGTTCAAAAAAAAAGAAAAAAGGCAAATGATAACACAACTGATAAATAATATGTAAAGAGAAGGTGGGAAAAATGCAACTCAAGAGGTGAAAAGCCTACTCTTAAGATAAGCTTACTCTTACGTATACAAAACCTTCTGCTTTCATATAGACTGCTTATACTGAGGTTGTATCACTTTGTTAATTGTTTTATTTACATTTATTTAAATTCCTTATTTAGGAATACTATAGATGATAATTGCTTAATAATTGAAATGTGCATCTACTAATTGATCTCAACTTTATGTAAATAGTTAGTGTAATCTTAGTCTATCTTAATATTATAACAAATCTCTTTAGTAACTTTCATCGTAATTCTTGAAGGATTTTTCTAAAATCTGCTTTGTTCCAAGCCATAAAACCAGAATAAAATGGGAACATTCAATTTGATCCTCGGATAACTGCATCCTTTACAATTTGATGGTTCTGTACCACCTGTTAAATCTCACTGAGTAGTAAAAACACCCTTCCATTTGCTAAAGGCATGAAGCAAGATAAAATTTCATAAAAGTCTTAAACCATACCTATTCAACTGGTTTCTTTAGTTCATCAAATTTAATATTGGGTGCAGTTTCACCATAGCTGTTGACATTTTTAATTATACTAATGACCATAGCTTTAGTAAATATGAATAGGGTAGTAGGTAAAGGTGAATGTCATATGTGTATACATATATATACAACAAAGCTATAAAGTTTATTTTAACAGTTTCATGCAGGATCATGTTTAAACATTTTACTATTGGATAACAAATTAGTGATAATATTAGGAAAAGTGTGCCTGACAGTTAACCACATCAGTAAGCATGATGTCAAACTGTGACAACAATTGACTGAAAAATGAAATTACATGGTTATGGAATAGCCAAAAAGTATTCTTATAATGAAATAAAATATATGGATTTTACATAATATAGATAACTCTATTCCTTAGAACTGATGTTTTTATAAGGCATGGAAGATTTCAGGGAATAGAATCTGGAATTTGAAGAAGAAAATAAGGATTACTTGAATATGACCAAAGTCATTTATAATAAACCAGTTCCTGTAAATCACTGAAGCTAAACAACCCTGGGAATAGTATATGAAAATGCTAATGCATTCATTACAGATTAATAATCACAACAGTTGATGATTCAATTTAAAATAATATCCTTTTTATTTAAATCTAGTAAATCATCAACACAGAGGTCCTACCAGTGAAAAGTTAACACAAGGACAAACTATCTATATTTTATTTCCTCTTTCTTTAAGACTTCAGAATTTTACAAATGATACCAAAAATTCAGTTTAACAGTCAGCAGCAAAATCCTTTATTTTAGGCGAGTTCTTCTGTACGTTTAAAAAATATATATAAAGCTAAAATTTCAGGCGAAACAGTGACATTTTATTTTTATAAAAATAACAAATTTACTTATAAAAATTACACACAGCAGGGATAGGTAATTTAATATTTCAGTAAAATATAATTTATTTTTAGCATGACTTGATAAAAAGAAAACTGTAATAAATGGTATTCTTATAAATGTGTAATGTTAAACTTTTCGTGGCAATTTTAAAACATTACTAATTATATAACATTAACTTGGCACTGAGTATGCCACATTGCTGTCTACTGAACAAGATCAGAAATTTAGATTAGAAATAAGATGGCCTACATCCTTAATTATTTTGTTTTTATAAGTATTTGATAGAAAAAATTCATAACAAGCTACAATTATATTATTTATTCATCCTTAAATAAAAAAAAAAATTAAATTAAATGTAATCTGAGTGAACTGAATTGTAGAATCTGCTTCAGGTGACACAAGACCTCAAATATAATTAATAAATAAAAGTACAAAAAAAGGAAGTAAAATTTATTGCCAGATACAATCAGCACTGAACGTAGCAGAGTTAGCAACCTCATACTGACCGCACTAATTATTTTCACAGCTGGGTAAAGGGATTATAACTTCTTGGATAGGTTACAAAATAAAAAATAAAATTTATTCTTATTAAAACAAAAGAATCTCTAATTGTCAGGCAATGAAAACATGCTTCACAGCTTTATCTACTATATTTATTAAATAAAGAATACTCGTATATAAGATTAAAAAAAAATCATTATAAATCATAAATAAAAATAAGAGTATATAATTAAAAGTAAAGAGTATAGTAAATAATTCATAAGTAAAACAAGTACTTTAATTTTCAAACTAACTGAATTTGAATGTTATGAACTTTTGTTTAAAGTGAAAAAATTACCTGAAATCTGGTAAGATTATTTTTGCACAAATAGAAAAAGCAGATCTGTATATATGTAATCATTATCAAGATATTTATTTAACTTAGCATCATAGTTTATGCAGAATTTAACCCATATCATCTTCTTCATAGGAGGTGAGGTGATTTAATTTATAAGAAAATATCTATAAAAAAATTTCAAAACAAATCCAACTATAAAGAATAGGGTGATAGCATCCTAATATTCTGCTGACTTTAAAACAGAGAATATTATTTATCTCTGATCAGCAAGAACCCAACATAAAATTTATCATTGGTACTGTACCTATATGAATGAACACAGGTAAATGTGTTAATACCTATATTTAGATGGTAAATATTTTTAAACTAAACCATTTATTACACATACATAATGGGGAAGACCAACAGAGGTATTATGTAAAACAGACGATCTCTAAGTGAAGCTGGAAAGAAAAGGAAGTAAAATACAGCGGCAGCAAGCACATATACACCAACAGAGTAAACCACAAGTTTTCCAACAACTTTCTTTTGTCGTTGTTCAGTCTCTAGTCTATACTTTTCGATGTCTTGAATTTTCTGAAAAAAAAAAAACCAAAAAGAATCTTTAATATTATATAGTACTATTTCATTATATATTTATTCAAATATATATTTTATACTCATAAAAAAAGGATACCATGTTGCAAGGGTATATACAGAGAAAGCATGCACCCTCATGAAAAAAAAAAACCAGTTTATTTGTAGAATGTCCAAGTTATTAATAAATTAATCTTTTTCTTTGAAAAAGAACTTATGTCCCTTCTTATGGAATGTAAGAATACCTTAACTCATTTGAATGACATCTTTTAAAAATGTATTTTATCATTAGAAAACTGAAAACTATTGCAAATTGAATAGGATTTTTGACTTCTTGATTAAAAATAATTTTAAATTCTAACAACTCTACAAAATAGAGCATTTTTAAAAAGAGAATTATACAAGATATATTTTACAGCTCTCAAACAACTTTTTTCTTTTTGTTTTTTCCCCCTACTCCACTGAACTGGACCAGCAGTTAAGCAAAATTCAGTCTTAGGGAGTGTCTTGCCTTTAACGGGCCTCCCCACCTACCAGCTGTAAATTCGGCATGGCACGTCAGCCCACTGAGTCTAGATCTTCTTTTGGTACCTGCCTCTAACATCAGAGGCCATCACCGGTTTGGGTCTTTTCTCCCCATTTTTTTTTTGTTTATTTTTAGCTTTTTATTTTGTTTTGTTTGTTTAGCTCTCAGACAACTGAACAGTCTAAATTTTTGTGGCACCCTCCAAGCCTGTTTATTGAATGTTGCCTAACTTCAAATTAAAAAACAACTTTCCAATATGTTAATAGTAAAAATAGCTGTAAAATATTTTTTTATTATTATTATTAGCAACCTCAAAAATTTTAACTAAGTAAAAACAACAAACATTCATACTGCTGCCTAGATATATAAAACAGTTTTCAAATTTCAAAATTACACCCAAATACTGTCTTAGATATCCTGTAACCTCAATTCATAAAATAATCTCAAAACGTTTATAAAGGAAAAAAGCTCACAATGACATTACAGAACTTTCTTGTCATTAAAATAAAGCTTATAATTTAATTTTTGTATCTGTAGTACAATTAAAAACTATTATGACTCTTCTTAATTTTTAAAAAAAGAAAAATAACACATCAATATTTCAGGATAATTTTTTCAACTCTAAAAGCCCAGGCTAATATTACAAACTAAAAGGCTTGTAATATTACAAACTATTGTCTTTTGTTTATATATAAATCTAAATCATTATTGGATTAATTTTTTTTTTGTATAAATTAATAAAAAATTAATTTTTTATTAATTTATGATCTTTTATTTTTTTTTTTTTT
>JAAAKQ030255334.1:0-10854 GCA_010016005.3 Zanna intricata | reverse complement strand
AGGAGGTCAATCGGCGGGACGCCCGACAACACGCACACACTCTCATACCCTACCGTTCGGTATGCGTGTACCACCTTCAGCAATGTCCTCCTATGAACTCTGCGCAACCGTTGCAAATTCCTTTTAACCCCAATCGCTTTGTGCCATGCCGGAGACGCGTATAGCATCATGGCAGTGGTGCTTGCCATGATGGCTCTCCTCCTTTCCTCGCTCGGGGCATTAATCGAGCACATCAGTTTGCCTAGCTGATTCGCCGTCTCTTCTGCCCGCGAACAAACCTCCAAGACGTGAAGCGAAAAACGATTAGCTTGATCCATCGTCACACCCAGATATTTCGCGCTATTAACTTGTACTATCACTTTACCGCTGATGACCAAGTTCAGATTGGATACCTTCCTTCTCCCCGCAATGACCAGCGCCTTTGATTTCGTCGGAGCAATCTTGAGGCCATTCTCATTACACCAATTGCTGATGATTTGCAGCGCCGCGTTGCCTCTTCTTGCGACTACTTCTTCTGTAGGTCCCTCAACCATTACGGCCAGGTCGTCCGCATATGCAATCACTTCGACCCCCATCGGATAAGCAAGCCTCAGCATAGGTTAGAGTCTAACCTATAAATATTTAATTAATTTCATTATTTACGCAATTCCGTACGATTCATTCATTGAGCAGTTAAAATGTACAGCAACAATTGTATTCTGATATTAATTGAATAATATTCTTTTTTATTTAATTGTGGAATTAAATTTACTTTAAAACATAATTATCTGAAATATCTTTAATACCATAAAATCTTATTTAATCTGTTTTTATTTTTTTAATTTATAACATTTATAATATTGTATTTTAATTTTAAGCCAGTTTAACTCGTTTCAATACTAATAATTATCTTTGTAATTCGATTAAAATAAGAAATAAAGTTCAGAGTAAGAAGAATAGAATGCGTAATTACAATAAAAAATTTTCAGTTTCTTTATTTTTCTTAAATTTTGTGAAGAAATGCAATTTTTTTAGTTATCATTAAAACTTTTAAGATAAGTTTTAAGATTTTAATAATTTTTTATAATGAGAATATAAATATAATTTTTCTGTGAACAAATTGTCTCAATAACCAGTCAACTATACACATGATACGGAAAATTGTTTGATCAAAGAAATGCATTCCCACAAAGATTTTTTTATCGAAGAGTTGTTGTTACTTCACAGTGAAAAATAATATATATAAATTTCGATTGAATTTTATTAAATATGAAAAAGCAACTATTAGTATGGCGTTTGGAGTGAAATTTCCTGGTATGAGCGTGTAAATATTTATTTAATATTTTTAATATGCAGAAAAAATATTTTTTTTATACATTTTGTTGCATGCAGTCCTTATGTATTTGATTTTAAACCAGGATAAACTTTATAAATAATACGAAAACAAGTATAACATGTTTTGTAGATATTTTAAACGTAGTTTATTTTCATTTACATTTATTAAAGATTAATAATATATTTTTATATCATGAAGGCTAATGGAAAAAAAAAAAGTAGCCAGTCGCAAGACTGGCAAACAGAAGTGAAAAATTAAAACAATGAGTACCGATCATTGATTAATAATTATATTTGATTATATTGCTGATTCTAATGTCTCTGATCATTCGTTTAAAAGGACTAAATAGACTACTTAAGAAATCGGTGTGTGTGTGTGTGTGTGTGTGTGTGTGTGTGTACATATACGTTTTTTTAATATACTTATTATTTTTTTCTTTATTTTTCACAAATATTTTGCTGTGTTATTTTTACACTGAATTTAAACAATTATTTTTAAATTAATTTTATATAAACAATTTAAGAAATACTTCAATATGTATAGCTATACACAACCATATCTACAAAACAACGTGCTCCGGATAACTCCAAAATTCTTTCTATACTGTGTTAATGTATACGTATATGTGTACTGGTGTACAGAAATAGAGAAAAAGAGCGGGAGAAAGAATGAGAAGTGGTATCAACGTCTTTCTTTACTGTATATTGATGTAAACGTATATGCGTAAGTATATAGAAAGAAAGAGAAATGAATAAAGAGAAGTCCATTGGGAATCACCAACGGATCATCGATGTGTTTTCTCCGACCACTCATTCTATATATATTATACGCATATAAATATAAATTCTTATTTCATATTTTTCTCTCGTATATATATGATTAGCGACTGGTGACGATTTTTTATTACGAGTCAGCTATATTTTTCTCCATGCAAAAGTCTATCACAAAAGAGTCTATCCGGCAAAACGCCCCAAAAAAAGTTTTCACTTCAAAAAAATCGTACCAAAATGCTCTGTTTTGTTAATTATTTGACAAAATGATTGAAGACTTAATACTTAAAATAATAATTAAGATTTTTTCTAACGTACATGTATATGTTTTAAAAATTATTAATTAATTTACTTCTACTATCTTTAAAGTAAAAAGTAACTTTTCAATTTGTCATCTTAATTTATAAGCAGTAATGAATTATGTAAATCAGATTATCTAAAATGAATAAAAGTTCTATCTAATAACTAAAAATTATTGAAAATAATTATTAATTATTTGCTGTAATACAGAGATTCAAAATTTATTATTCTATATAATCTATATTAATGTATTTACATCTATATTCATTAACATAATTTACATTAATATATTTCCATCAATTTTTTTAATGCTGTAGTTCGTTTCGTTTTATAATTTATATGCCTACCAATTTTTTTTTTCTTAATAATCATACTTATTAATCATTTGTTTGCGTGCACTTATATTTTCATGAATAATCCATCTTTGCGTAAAACAGTTTTTATTATATAATGTTCCCTTAAAGGCTAATTATTTCATTTCTCATATTTTGATTAAGTTGTTACTTTTTCTGATTTAATTAAGATTGTATAAAATCTTATTTCTTATGATACAAATTTTTTTTAATAAATTATTTTAGACAGTTTACTGACGGTTTGTAGTGATATATTTTTTTCTTCCATGTCTCAAAACGAAACAATGGTATTGTTATGATAACATCAATATTTCTAATTTGTGATAAGTTTAGACGTAAACGACTTTTTATATGCATGTAGAAGTATTTTAGCTTATCTTAATTTTTCTTTGTGCTTTTAGATCTAACATTAAGATGGTATTTTTTGAAAAGAATAAAAATTTTTTTCTACAAATTTTTTATACAGTGTACCAGCTTTTTAGAAATTGCTTTTCAGGAATTATTGAAGTGTAATGACGAAACTTTCTTAATTATTATTTTGTTTTGTTTCTTCTTTCATTATTTTACATAACCGGATATTATTATGAAAGTTATTCAATAATTAAACAGACAAATAGATGTACAGTAAGAATGGTTTATTAAATAAATAAATAAATTTTTTTATCTTCTTTTCCATGTAATCCTCACCAACGTCTCTGCACTTGTCCCATCTTTTAACGAGACTTCTTATCCCCTCAGCGAAGAATGTTTTTTTACCTTGATCTCGGAGCTAGTTTTGTATTTTTTTCTTTACCTCTTCCTTGTCGTTGAATTTTATGACACGGAAAAGTTTCTTTCATCAGATCAAACGGATAAAAATCTGAAGGAGCAAGGTCAGGGCTGTAAGAAGGATGAGGTAGAAGCTCCCAACCCACTTTGCCAATAATTTTCAGCGTCAGCTCTGTCGTGTGAGGTCGAGCATTGTCTTGAGAAGAAGAACGCTTTTCCGCTGCCATCCTGGACATTTCCTCTTCAATGCAGGTTTGACTTTGTTCTCAATCATGATTGAGTCGTACAGACTGCTGATAGTCCATTACTTCAAATAATCACAGAAAATCGGACCAAGGGCACTTCAAAAGATGGTTAACAAACCTTACCAGCCATGGTTACATTTTGACCTTTTACACGACAGGTGATTCAGGATGTTTTTACTACAAGCTTTGACGCTTGGACTCTGGCTCAAAATGAAGTATCCAAATTTCATCACAGTTTAAAATCCTATCGAAAAATGCGTCACCTTTGTTATTGAAACGATTTTTGAGTTCGGTGCAAATGCGAAATCTATCGGCTTTGTAATGAATGGTGGTAAGCTCTCTGAGAACCCTCCTTGCAAAAGTCTTACAGTAGTTCAGTTTTTTTTTTTTTAATGACGGAATGACATATGCCAAAACTTACTCGACATTTTTCAGCAATCTGTTCAACTGTAATTCGTCGGTCTTCTTGGATAAGTAAATCAATATGAGAATCTAACGCCAAGGTCGACACTGTTACCGGAGACCTGGAGCGGTGCTCGTCGGTCACGCTTTTGCGGATACTTTTAAAAGTTTCCACCCGTGCGTAAAATTTCTACGGTTTATGCAACTACTGCCGTATTGTTTGTACATCCGAGAGAATATTTCTGATGTTTATACACTTTCCGAAAGTAAAAATCGGATCATAGAATGCTGTTTTTCAAACATACTTTCTTTGAGCGGCCATGCCATTGTCATTAAGACTTTAGCGGTTATGTTTACCTCGAACAGCTGACTAACACACTCTGGACAAGATTGTTAGTAACACTACAAAAGCTTCAATAAGCGTTTCCTTCACCAAAAATGTTTGTCTGTTTAATTATTGAATGAATGACTCTCGTATTATTTTTAATAGTTTGAATTTAAAGGTATTGAAAATGACCTCCTTCAATATCAATACAATACTGCACACGTTTCAATTTCTTTTCAAACACTTTAACCAGCTGATTTTTCTGGAATTTTTTTTACGTATGCCGTTATTGCAGTTTTCAGTTCGTCAATCGTGCATAGTCTCTCACTACACACTGCTTGTTTTGCCCATAGAAAATAATCGAGGTAGTCACACCGAACGATCATACAGGCCAAAATTCCCTTGAAATGATTCGTTCGAAAGAGGGTTCGTAAAATGTCATTGACCCGTTATCTGTGTGCCTTACGGCATAATATTTTTAAGACCGACCGTGATTGATTTCCATTTTTGTTAACATTTTTGTTAATGAAATTTATTAAAACAGCAATAAACTTCACTATTATCTACACTTACAAAAAATATTGGACCTACAAGGCGCGTTCTGCTCACAGCGACCCACCACTTCAACTATCGTTTCCTAAAGATTTTTTGTGTAAGTCATGGAGGTTGGTTGCCGAACACAGTCAGTTACGTCTATGAATTAATATACCTTCTCAGATGAAACCACGCTTCATTTGTTGAAAATGTAATGTTCAGGATACCTACGGAAGTTTGGTCATAAAATGTTTAAACCATTTACAATAGTCTAGTCTTTTAGCGTGAGCTGTAGGTCTCAGTTCTTTTCTTACAGCTTTATGCGTGGTATTAAAATTCAATATCTTGCTCTTATAACGAACCCGTTGGGCAAGGGTAAGTCAACCAACCTATCGCTGAAAGAATAAAATGTGCCACATAATTCTAAAGCATACTGTAACCGACTTTCCAAACGCACTTTGTTTTAAGTTTATTGGTAGTTTTAAGTAAGTTTTATTGGTAAGTAAGGCGTTTTTGTATTAGTTAAAATTGTTACTGTTGTTCTGCAGATATTGTCATATTATCAAACATTCACTAATATTTTTCGGTTCTTCTTTAACAGTAAAACAGAAAATCATAGGTTCAATATGTCAATGAGGATATGTATGAAGAAAAAGTACTGCTAAAAAGTTTTTTTTAACGCAGTCATTTATAAACCAAGTTGTAAAAATTGTATGGAAATTTTATTTAGATTAGTTCCTTTCGAATAATGGAAAACATTAGAATAACGTTATAACATTCCACTATCATGACTAAGAACAGATTTATGTCATAAATCATTATTTTATTCGTACACCTCAAAATTTGTTTTCCTTAAAGGGGATAGATTTATAAACTTTTTGTTATGCTTTATTATTGATTAAACAGCAAAACTTTTACATATGAATCATTCGTAAATTAATGCAAGTAAAATTTCTCTCTCATAAGTAGACAAAGATAAAAATTAGATAATTTATCTCTTAAATATCTTATTTAATATTTTCAGATAATGTTTAATTGCCATAAATACTTGAATACGGAAATTTTACTTTATACAAACATATTAATTTCTGTTATATTTTGTATCGGTAAAACTGACCCGGTAAATCAACAAAACTGAAAATATTTTAAATCAGGATTAGACATTTTATCTTTGTAATAGTTCTAAAAGTGTAATTGTAATTTTGTTTTTTTTTTAAAGAAATTATGGGTTCAACTGCTATAATCGTAAGCCCAAATGGAAAATGTAGAGTATGAAAAATACCATGCCAAACCGAGATAGAAATCTGGGACCTCCGAATGAAAGGCCGAGACGCTAACACTTCACCAAGGAGATCGGCTGTAATTATAGTGAAATTACCCAAATGTTATTGATGAAATTTTCGTTCATTTGATGGAATTGCATAGTTTTGGAAAGTTATATTTTACTTTCCATTACATTAGTTTATTTTATTTTGTAATTTTTAACTTCTAACTTAAACATGAACGGATAATCTAAAACTGGATTACTGGATTTACTTGATTTACTGGATTACTGGATTACAAACAATAACACGGTGGAGCCTGGGGGAGGGACAGCCTTCTACTGAGCCGTTGTGAGCCACTGCCATGAATACTTACATACGAGAACATTTGCACATCTATGTCACACCAGTATGAATGTTTTTTGTGTGGATGATTTTGTTTGAGTGATGAGTGGGTGAATCTCTTTTGTTTCTTTTTGTTGCAAATACAGTGAAAATGGAGAGTAGCAGGCAGTCTATCCCACGCATGGCGGAAGCAGTTTTTTTCCGATGTCGGATTCATTCCCCCCGGAACTGCGTTATGCTTAATTGCGGGTCCGGTGTCGGGCGCGGTGATAGGAATTTAGTCGGTAGGAGGCAGGCATATTACGCCTAATCAACATCTTGGCGGACCCTGTTAGCCTTTTAGCTAGCCTGGGGCGGATAGCGTCCAAGGTCCAAGCTCGACACACCCCGTGATGACCCCGTGGTGGCGTGAGTTAATGGCATTCCTCCGATCTCATCGACAAAAAAAAAAGGATTATTGGATTAAAAATTTATTACAAAAAACAGTTACTGTTTTTCAAATTAAATCTGCGTTAGTATGGTACAGCTGCGTCTTTTCAGAAAATATAATTTAATTGCAGAGGATGACTGTTAAACTTAGTAACAGCTTTCCAAAAACTGGTATGTTTTTCTATTTTACTTTTTAAAACTTTTCTTTTATTTCTTCACCCGAAGATAAAAATCATCGATAATATAAGAATTTAAAATAAATTAACAAGAAATTTTAAATAGATAGTTTTAAAATTCATTAATGTTTTTAAATGTTTAAACCTTTTTTTCTTTTCATTATGCAGGCTAGAAGTTTTTAAATGCTTGTAATAGAACATTAAAAATAAACTCGTTTGACACTTATTTTCGCTACGAAATTTATAATAGTAATCTTTAGTAAATCACTCTTTGCTAGTAAAAACTACTAACACTTTTTGAATTTTTACATTCACCGCTTGTAAAAATTCATAAAACTTGATGAAGAACATTTCGATATTTCTCTGAAGTATTTAATGCTTTCGGACAGTTCCCTCAGTAACTGTTATGTTTCTAATCGATTTGCCATTTTATATAAATTTATAAACTCTGTCTCCCTTCCCTCCATGAATCATGTAATCATATCGGAAAGGTATCTGTTGAGAGCCAGACTAAGGAATGATGCCTGAAACAGGGAAGCTGCTTTTTCAGTAATTTTTAAGGGCGTAGTTCAGGAAGAACTAAATAGCCAAATCTATATCACTCAATCTTCTGAGAACAGTGCAGTTGAAAGCAATGTTACATTACGGCTGTTTTTATTTTTCCCCAAGAAAATGTACCTCTTTCAGCATTTTCGTGCAACTATGATGGAGGCGCATTTGGATGTAGATGTGTAACAAAGATGGAGGCAAAGATGTTGTAGGAATTAGTGAGGTTGGGTGGGAATAGGAAAACGACTTAGAATAAAAGGTATTTATAAGAAACAATGAATGGCAGGGATGAAGTCCTAAGCATGAACTAACACATAAAAATAAACAACAAAACAAAAATAATGAGATGTAGAAATAATGTAGATGAACCACTGAATATAAAAATAGAAAGAGAAGAGTTTACGGGGTAAAAGAATTTTGTTATTTGAGAAGTAGAATTACTAAAGATGGACGAAGTTGGAGGAATATAAAATGCTGAACAGCATACGCGAAACGAGCTTTCACTCAGAAATACAATTTGATTGCATAAAAATTAACTTAAACGTCACGAAAGCATTTTTGAAAGTATATGTTTGAAGTGTAGCTTTATGTGGAAGTGAAACATAGACGATCGAAGTACCTGGGAAGAAAAGATTAGAAGTTTTTAAGATGTGGTGCTACAGAAGAATGTTAAAAATCAAGTGGGTATAAAGTGACAAATGAAGAGGTGTTGCGGAAAATTGATGAAAAAAGAAGCGTTTGAAAAATATAGTAACAAGAATAGACAGATTTATAGGACACATATTAAGGCATCCTAGAATAGTTGAGTTGATATTGGAGAGACAGGTAAATGGGAAAAATTTTGCAGGCAGGGAAAGTTTGGAATTTATAAAACTAATTGTTATGGATGTAGAATTAAGGGAGTATACCGAAATCAACAACTGGCTTTAGATAGAAAATCTTGGACAGCTGCATCAAACCAGTCAAATGACGATAAAAAAGCTGAACTCTGCTAAAATTGTCTTTTAATTTCCGACAGATACTCATAGGTTCTATAAGTATAAATTCTTAGATAGCGCATCTTTATAACTAAACATTTTATAAATGACGCGGTTTCCAAAAAATTATTCCGAAACTTCACAAAACCAAAAAAGGTGCTATCCAATTTGTGAAAATTTTAATTTCTATTTATAAAGTAAGGTTTGTCAGAAAAGTACTCGATTTCTGTTTGTGCTGTTTACAGGGCCACTGGGTAATAAACAGATTCTTGAAAGTTAGTAGGTCTTATATCGCTCATAGAGCATTACTAAGATTGAAGGAACCAGTACAAGGTAAACTGCTCTACAATCAGAAACGGATGCCATTCCAAAATGGAAATAAGAAATGAGAAAAACAGTACTTCCTCCCAAATAAACTCTTTTAATTCCTGTTCAGCCTTCAATATTCATCTCGTTTAAAATATGTCCATAAATATTGAATTGAACAATTAAAAATGTATTGAAAAATTGTGTTTATTTTAGATATTAAAAGAAAAAACTGAAATAAGGCTCTTGTTTTCTTACTGAAAATAGTCATTCATCCTCAAAATTTGTGATATGTGAAGGTATTCAACGAAACGTAATTGTTTGATCAGATTCCTATGGATAGTGAAATGAATTCAGAAAGTTTATAATTTTAATCTCAATATTAAACCGATAAGCTAATAATTTGTAATTGATTTGAGTGTTATTTTCTACTTTTCTTAGCATTATTATTCTAGAATTCTTCGTTGACGTATTTAGAGAAGTTCCATTCTCAAAACTACTTTTAGCACTTGTTTACTAAAATTATGTGAAGTATTCTAGTTTATTTTATGATTTTATTCATTTTGTTTTCTCTTCTAATTACATTTCAAAATATTAGTTAAATTGTGTATTCTAATTTTATTAATGTCAATTAATATTTTCTTTAGTTATCCGGAAAGCGATTGTAATTTATTTAAATTTCTAATATTCACTAACATTTAAAATGAAAATATTTGAATGTTTTACTAATTGTCACCCTTTCCAAGTCTCGGTTGTAAAAGATTATAAGGTAAGATGGACTATGCGCATTGAAATGTTATATAAATTGCAGTGATTTAAAATACATTCATTTTCAAGTTTTTAGTATCGGAAAGTTGTTTGTAAAAGACATGTTACTGAGAACTAATATTTTCGAATTTAGAAAACTTGCATTTCTTTAATATTTCAGTTTACTGTATAGTTAGAAGTTAATTAAACGTGGACTTTGTACTGTTGCTTTAAATTTACTTTTGAAAGCGCAGAAACATTTTTTAAAGCTCTTTTTATTTTTATTATTTTTTTTTTTTGTTTAACAAAAGCCAGTGGATTCAGTTCACAATTTATCGTGCAGAAATAAAGGTATGCTTTTTCCTATGAAATTTTTAATTTGTAACACTATGTATACTGACAAAAACGCTTTCATCCTGTCATTGACAGTAAATTAAAACTGTAACAAAATGACAGCTATCCATTTGATGTGACATACTTTTTTATTGAACTATGTATATCTAAATATATATTTTTTTCCATTAAAAATCTTCACGAACTACAACCCTAAAATAATATATTTTTATTTTCTCTTTACATCATGTGAGAGCTAGAACATTAAATGTAAAAAAGGAACTAATAATGGTGAATTTTTCATTTTATTTAGTTTATTTCATGTAAAAGCTTATGTCAAGTATTATAAATTGGATTTCATGACATGAAAATAATTGCTTGAAATAATAATTACACAAAAACATTTTTTCTTTGTATGAAATAATGGTATTGAATTTGTCCTTTACAGAAACTAAATGTAAAAGTGCGTTAGTGTGGTTTTTTTATTGACAGATATTTACTGATTTATTTTTAAATATAGTTTAAAATTTGACTTCAGAATCCTTAATTTCTTTCTTCCTTTTTATTAATAACTTGAATAAATAATTATTAAAAAATAATATAATATATTATTTATAATTAAAATCATAAATAGGAAGTGTAAATTAGCAAAAGAAGAGTGGATTAAAGAAAAGTGTTCAAAAGTAGAAAGAGAAATGATCATTGGTAAAATAGACGG
>JAAAKQ030255323.1:0-10854 GCA_010016005.3 Zanna intricata | reverse complement strand
CCATGCCATTCAATGTTTCTCCTAAATCTTTTTTAGTTTCTGCTAGAATTACTATATCGTCAGCAAATCGTAGCATCTGTATCTTTTCAACTTGCACCGTTACTCCGGTGCTAAATTGTTCTTTAACTTCATTAACTGCTAGTTCTATGTAAAGATTAAAGATTTCTATATACATTAAGCAATATTATCGCTATTTGGATAATTTTTCTCACAATACTTTATGACGTAAAACTTATGTTAAACAGATTTAACTCTGAAAAAATAAATTAAGTACATACGTTTATGTAAAAAAAATAAAGTTCGTATATAATGAATATAAAAGAAACATAAAATATAACTTATATAGAATTATTATATCTTAATTAATCTGTAATTAAGCGAAACAAGAATAGAAATTGAAAAAGAAATAAAAATTGAAAAACCGTTATTTATACACGTCAATAGCTCAACTTAGCATCGTCTGATTACAATGACAAAAAAGTAATATTAAATATTTATTTATAATTAATGCTTTTGTAAATAAAGTAAAATCTAGTTTATCCGGATTAAACAGGACTGAAAGCAAACAGGATAAAGGATAATCTCGATTATTTATTGGTATTAAATTATAGTTAATAGTAAAATAATATATTCTTATTAAATATTACCCTTTAATAATAATCGTGAATCATTTACTGTTATATAAACGGAGATTTCAAACTAACTATATCATTTTAATTAAATTTAAAAAAATTAATCGTTTTTTTTTTCAGTAAAATTTATATATTTAATAACAAATTTTATTTCATTCTTAAAATTGTACAAATTCTTATAAAAAATTATATAATTAAAGCTTTTAAAAATTTAAAATAAAAACATCTTATTATTATAAACCGCCGCAAGGCGGTCTCTATCAAGGCGGGCCTATCACTACAAGTGAAGATCTGGAAGTCCCGTGTTCGAATCCCGGTCAGGCATGGCATTTTTCACACGCTACAAATCATTCATCTCATCCTCTAAAGCAATACTTTACGGTAGTTCCCTAAGTTAAAAAAAAAATAAAAATAAAAAAATTACTACAAGTAAATGAGGAAGTGTAGGGGGAGAAGAATCAACCTCCTTAAAAAAATTTGGGTCCGGAAATCTTGTCGCGGATGGTAGACTTTTTCTAAAATTAATTTCTATGATCGTTTTGGTCATGACTCTTTCAATGAAAGTAATTTGAACAAACGTAATCATTTATGCAAATATAAAATTATATTGTCAATATTCGGTAACCTTTTTTTTTTTTTTTTTTTTTTGTTTAACCTCCGGAACCACAATTAAGTATACCTTCAGAGGAATGAGATGAATGAATTGTAGCGTGTGTGAAAAATGCCATGCTTGACCAGGATAATATTCGGTAACCTGCTTCTCGCGAAATATAAATACATATTTTTGAAGTGAAAACTTTTTTTGGCGCGTTGTGCCGGACACTTTTGTGATAAACTTTTGAATGGAGAAAAAATAGCTGACTCGTAATCAAAAATCGTCACATGACGCAAATCGTATATATAGGAGAGAAAGACATGGAGCGAGAATTTATACATATATGCGTATAGTATGTTTGTATATATAAAAACAGAGAGTTGGGAGAAAAAACATCGATAATCTGTCAGTGACTCCAATAGACTCTCTTTCTGTGTGTCTAACTCTCTCTCATTCTTTCTTTTTCTGTTTGGACTCCGGAACCACCGTAAGGTATTACTTCAGAGGTTAAATGAGGATGATACGTATGAATGTGAATGAAATGTAGTCTTGTACAATACCAGGTCGACCACTCTTAAGAAGTGTGGTTAATTGAAACCCAGCCACCAAAGAACACCGGATTCCATTATCTAGTATTCAAATCCATATAAGAGTAACTACCTTTACTAGGATTTGAACCTTAGAATTCTCGACTTCGAAATCAGCAGATTTGCGATGTCGCATCATCTACTAAATCTGCCCGGTGGGCTTGCCCAGTAACGACTGGAATCACCTTTCGGCATGACATCAGTCAGCCCTGAGAATCGTGACAGCAGATTATACTTAACCATTTGCCCTTTCTGCTTGGACTCTCCTTGGCAGCGGAGCCCCTTTTGGGGTCCATTTGAGATCGTTAGGGCGTGTACCCCGCTTGTGGTGAGCCACCAAGTCCCTCCTCTTTTTTTTAACTTCCGGAACCACAAATAAGTTTATCTTCAGAGGGATGAAATGAATAAATTGTAGTGTGTGTTAAAAATGCCATGCCTGACCGGGATAGTTACCGGTGAAGAGGCTAACCGTCCGGCCCTATCTTAATCTAAAGTTGTGTATACCTCTACGTATTGAAGTGTTTGTTAAATTGCTTATATAAAATTAATTTTAAAACCAATTTAATTTTTATTATCAAATTATTTAATTAATCATTACACTAAATTATAAATAGATTTTTTAAGTATTCTATTAAATCCTTTTAAATGAATAATCACATACATTAGAATCAGCAAAAGAATCAAATATAATTCAATGATCGGTACTTATTGTTTTAAGTTTTCATTTCTGTTTTCCAGTTTTGCGACCGCTATTTTATTTTAATGAATGACATTGAAAGAGAAATGCTTTTGAGATATAAAAAGTTTAGCGGAAAAATGAAAATTAAAAAATTTTGTGCTTCTGGTGATTTACTTCCTCTAGGTTTAAACTTTTTTATTTATAAACTTTTTGTTTCTAAAGCCATATTTATTTATTTTTATTTTTTTTAACAGGATATGTATTCATTTTTTATATTTGCATATTTTAATAAAGTACTTGTATTTAGTAAAATAAAACCAGTAATAAATTAGATTTACGCGAGGAGAAAAAGATTTTCTTAAATCTAAGATAAAAGTGAATTATTTAATATAATCCGATTCAGAATTTTGTTATATACTCCAAATGTTACAAAAAAAAAAAAAAAAAAAAGAAGAGAGCAGGACAAAATACATTTAATAAGTTCTTTTGTTGCATTTTTATTGTTTTGAAAATATTTTAAAATCGTTGTTGGGCACTTAAAGATATTTATTTATTTATTAAACGAATATTAACCTATAAAGGTGTAACTCTTAATATTCAAATAAGTTGTAATATATATAATTTTATTTTTTTTTAAGTTCCATAAAAAAATATAAATATTTTATTAACGGTCATTTAAATTATATTTTTGCTTAAATAGTCGCATTAATTTTTTTTATTAATTATTTTTAAATCGACTTTTAAATATTTATTCAGAAAGCCTTATTCATATTAATGCACTTTTCCTGATGCTCTATTAAACTTACAACGAAGAATTTAGAACCGTATAATTCGTTAACATAACTCCCTTTACATTATTTTTAAATTGAAAAACTTTCACCTAGACCCGTATCTTCAATTCAAAGATTTTTGTATTAGTTAATATGAAACTGAAATTTGCAATAGGGTGGAATCTTTAGGAAAATAAATTAAAAATTATTTTAATTAACAAGAAATTCAATACAACAGGGGTTGATTAAAACGGAAGCCGAGTCAGGAAAAGCCGTTAATTTAAAAAACCTGTAACGATGTTCATCTTAGGTAATAAGCTACCGCTTAAAAGGGATTTTTATCACATTCATCCCTAAGGTGAGAAAAGGTACTAACCGATATATCCTCGTATAAATAGGAAAGCCCTCGCCGACTTTACTTCAATTTCCCGAATAACTAGGAAACTGATTTACCATAATAATTTGAAAGGGGAGTATTACATAACCTAACCCTAGTTTAAAGATTTTAATAACGATCAGTTATTTCATTATTGTTACGCGTTCATCCTAGAACTTACTCCAGTAGTAAATGGAATTCCTTCAACCAATTTGGTGTTTCATATAGCGAGGCATTTATTGAATGGAATTATAACGCGTTGTTCATCTGTAGATATTTACACATATAAATGCTCTTTGTTGAAGAAGTAATTGTATATTTTTCTGTTTTTAATTTAAAAAAATTGTATTTCCTGTTATGTCATTTCGTTAAGGTTGCATTAATGCAAGATATATACCATAAAATTTATCTGTTACTATTTCTTGAAACAGTTTGAAAATTATTAGAAGTTTACTGAGCTAACGAATAGATATCCGGGCACACATCTTATCAACATAAAAATGATTTATTAACGGGTTTGTAATATAATACGTGTGTTTCAAAATTAGTTTTACAAAAGGGAAATAATAGTCTTTTAGATAATAGCTGTTTTTTAATATTGTTATAAAATTCTTTTATATAATTTTTTATATTGTTAGAACTCGTAAACTTTTTAACTAGTATGTTATTATTTATCAGGATTATCTATAATTTATAATCCTTCTGCGCCAATAAACCGTTATTAGTTATTGTAAAATGACTTTTTATCATGAGTAATCGATTAATCTTACGCAGTCAATTTTTTTTGTTTTCTAATCTTTTTAAATATAAAATTTCTCATTATATTGTAGAATTTCCTTTTTTTTCTTTTTTTTTTTTACTTTTATATACCTATTTACATATCTAATCTTCAATTAATTTTTTTACATTTTTATCATCTCTTTCTTCCATAATTTACTTAAGTATGTATATTGATATAGCCTATCTATAAAAGTGCCTTTTTCCATAAGATAAAAAGAAGAAGCATTTTCTCCCGCCAGTTTCAAATTCGATTTCTGTTTTTCCAATATATATTTTTATGAAATCTCATTTTGAAATTTTTTTAATATATTATAAACGTAAATTTAGTCTAATTATATGAAGACAAATAATCAAATGTTATTGGGAATGTAACGTAAAACGTTAATTACTCAACCATATATTAAAGGTTAACTTGGCATAGTTATTTTTCGGAATAACTCTCATCCGTTATAGATTTATAAGGAAAAATGTAAAATGAATTGCTTTTCCAATGCCTTCTTCATTATTATAGTGTTGTAAATCACTTTTTCAAGGGTACCGAAATTTAGACGATATTCTTAACTATTTAGACCACTTTTACTGAGTTTAAAACGTATATCATTACTTTCAGAAAAAGAAATTATGATAATATTTCAGGTGCTTATAAGTTTTATATGACTGCAAAAGACTTGAAGAGAGAATATAAAGAGATAACAACAAAGTAATCTCGCGTTTCTGCAATAAAAAAATGCATTATTTACAATCTCTTTACTTAGAATGGGAAGCTTTTAAAATATTGTGACGAGTAGAGAAACTGCACGTCAGAGAAAAAGGTATAAAATAATTGAAAGATTATTAAAAACAGAAAAATTAATAAGCAACCTACAGAAACAATGGAAAGAAATTTTATATAGAGTAAAAATTTTGAAATCAAGATAAATTTGGATAAATGAAATAACAATCCTGTCGATGGATTTTGTTTTGAAACCATTACGCTTGAATGAGTAAAAGGATGGATCGGTTGCTGTTACATTAGAGCAATCCCTAGATTCGGAGATATAAATACTGTCAAAGACCAGTTAATGACAGAGTGTATGCGATAAGAGCAGAACAGTCAGAGCGTACAAGCGAAGCGTTTTTCAATGCATCAAGTTTTGCGATAAAGTGCAACTATGTTCTCTTCTGCGATTAAGTGTGAGAAGTTGGTATATGAGTTTATCCTTCATTAAAAGTATACAGCTTACCGGGTGGTCAAGTGATTCAGCCAAGTCATCTATTATCACAATATTGAAACGGGAAACCCTTGACGATAATTTTTAAGAAACTGTTCACTGCATTCCCTTTCGTTGTCATGTGTTCTTTTCTGAGATTGTGTGATAAACATCGCGAACTGATTTTATGGTAGTCCTGTTGTGCAATAATTTGTTCTTTCTATATCCTTATCTAGTTGATGATGCCTTGTAGTGTGTTACAACGCCATTTTGAATTGATTCATCCACCTCCTGTTTTTGGTGCTTCTCAACAGTAACAGAAACTTGACGATCAATGCAACCGATAACCTCAGAGCAATCGTTTCACCAGCTTCTCATGCAAGAAATTTTATTCCTTATTTTGCTAAAAATAGTTGAATCAATAGGTTCATCAGTATAAACGGATTTTAGACGATAATGAATGCAAATAGAGTTCATTTATTTCTCTATTAAGAAATTCCATTACTGTATGTTGTTTTAGACGCGTTGATAGCAGGCGTACTCGACTCTACAGCTACAGACAGCCTGAAAATGAGAGGGAGGTAGGTCAGTGATTTGTGGATTGTTAATAGTGGATGAATTAAATTACAAGATCTGCAACAATTTATTCTCCCGTTACGTTTTAATGTGCTTTACATTTAAGTCGTTCCTTTTTTGTGTTAAAATGTAAATTTAAATTCATTTAAATTTAAGGTTTCTTAAGAAATAAATATAAATCTTTATTATATTTCTTTAATCTGAGTATGTCAAACGGTAATCGTTTTTTTACTATATTAACTGGAAATAATCTTTAATAATGTGAATTATAACTTTTAAAACTAAGAAAAAATTAAGCGATTGGAAAAAATGAAAGAAAATTAAATTTTTGCAATTGTATATGTAAAGGAATACATTAATCAAACTGAAAGTAAAGTAGCTGATTATGGTACTATAGTAACATAACTGCGTAATTATTTATTATTATTATTATTTAATAGATTAAATTAATGTTTTCTTATAGTATTCTTCTTCAAGGCGTGTTTAAAATCAAATAATATGTCGAACAAATTTATTGTGAAAATAGTGAGAAATATAAGTCAAGTTGTGTTCGGGATATCCGACTTGTGTAACGTCACCGGTAACTAAGTTGGTATTATCCAATTCATTTATGTTTGAAACAGACAAACAAACTATTCGGTACTTTTCCTTAATTTTCCCCTAACGTATAAACTTTCCTACACGAGTTTTATTGTTATAAAGTAAATTGTTTTCTTTACATTTCATTGTTTATTTTGTTACTGTAAACGTTTTGAATTACTTAGGCGTGTACTGTTGTAATATTATATAATTAGTTAGGGAGGACAATATCAGAAAAGCCATTTCAAATAAGAATGTTACTCGTTAAAATAACATTGTATCTCTTTCATCGGGGAAAAAATTATAAAGTACACTTTATTGAGTAAGATAAATAATTATATACCGTATACCAATACTAATTTTGTTTGAACTGATGATTATTATACATAATAAATAATTTTGTTCCAAATATAACATAATTGTAAATTGAAACAGTTATTTATGTGAAGTTTGCGCGTCTAGTTGTTAGCATAACCTGCGGTTATTGTAGACTCAAGTAAACTTATCACTAAAAAAAAAGCCAGACATAATATCGGAATTTCAGCAACAGGTAGAATAAGCAGAATAATGAAAAACTGATTCCTTTTACGGTTACAAATCGCAGATACCGTAACGTCTGTTGTTTGAGATCTTATATCACTGAGAACAACAATAGTATACGATTTTGCACTTTTAATGGCATACGTAAATTA
The DNA here is from genome assembly GCA_010016005.3 of Zanna intricata. Taxonomy (NCBI): domain Eukaryota; kingdom Metazoa; phylum Arthropoda; class Insecta; order Hemiptera; family Fulgoridae; genus Zanna; species Zanna intricata. The sequence continues at coordinate 3,398 of JAAAKQ030255323.1, read as the reverse complement.
TAACCTATACCGACATTTAAATAACCGATCGATATCAAACTGGAAAGTTCGTTGATCCAACTTCATCAACATATACAATCCACTGAAAGATTGTGGAGTTCTTACAATCCAAACATAAAGGTAAAAATAGCAGCATCCTGATCCCTGTAGTGGTAGATACCCGCCTTGAGACGTTCCCGGTTGCCACACCACATCCCCCGTTCATAGCCTTGATGGGCTTTACTGGAGGTAACCTTTTAAACTATTTTTGAAAACAAAACACAGCCATCAGTTAGGCCTTTATCAGGATGCCACAGATGCAGATACTTGGCTGAAATTTCCTTCAGTGTATTTACACAACCTACTATTGCCTTTGTATGACCCAACTCCAACAACCTACTATAACTTACAACCCTTAACTATCAAATTCATCGATTTGCAGGAAGCGTGATTCCCGCGCCTTTCTCTAACACCACAACAACACTTACCACAAGAAGTTATGTTTACCACAAGAAGTTTTGTGGTAAACAAGGTTTACCACAAAAATTCTTTCTGTATCTAATTACTCTTCTTTCAGGAACTTCAATTACTATATGTACTCAGATCATTACTTGATTGAGTCTTTAAAAACCAAAAATACTACCTTCAGTCGAAGAAAACAAGCGTTGATCCCAACAACAATAATTTTTACCTACAATTCAATTTACACAAAGTCGTCTTGATTTACTTAAAACTCAAGAAACACGTCCACAAGTTTAATAACGCCCTAAATTAAAATATACTCTGTTTCATTTTAATCTGGTCCACTTTTGGGGTGCGAGATCAATGTTTTCACCCTCCCACACCGCAACTACATCACAGAGTTCGTCACACATCCACTCTCATTGTTACAGCGAATATCTCAGGTAACCGAGACTTGAGAGCAAAAGGCCTACTCAGGTGAAGTAAGCAACACAGGAAAAACAACAAATACCTTTTTAAATTAGCTATTTATATGAATTTCTATTGCTCCATTATTTTTCTCCTTATGTCAATCCATTTGATCCTGAATGAAGTTAACTTTTAGTTTCTTTTTAAATATGTTTTTTTTTTTAATTAAGAAGTTACAGCTTTAAAAGAAAAGGACAATTAATGGTGAAGTATTAACTGCTCATCGCAAGATCGTGTCGTATTTGATAGTCCTACCAGTTTTCCTTAATGCTGATTTTCTATATAATTTATCACATAAAAAATAACAGATTATTATAGAGATAGCTACATCAAACGTTAAATGACGTGGTTTCACCCGACAAGAGAGCGTCTTCAAGAATGTATTTTAAACGAGTCCACATTACTTTTGATAATTTCTGTGGTTGACTGATTCTATGTGTGTTATCTAACGCGGCGTCATTTAGTTTTTGTATCATTCATTCGTGTAGTAGTGTGGAAAAATAGAATAATGGTAGCTGTGCATTATTGTTGAAAAAATATTCGTACGTGTGAAACTTTGAAAAATAATTAATTATTGAAATTATTTAAATTTGAAATTATTACTTTGAAATTAGCTGCGAAGAAAACGTTCGAAAAACTTTTTTTCTTTTTTTTTTTAAATCGTATTCATTATATTTTAAATCATATTACATTTGCTTTCAACGTAGGTATACGTTTCAGAAATTATGTACGGAAATAACTTAGTAGAATAAGAACTAAATAAATAGAATTGTCTGTTCTCGGTATGTAGTAAACATGATATGTTAAACACGAAAACTGGCATCATTTAAGGCTCGAGAAGCCTACCACGTATTTAACTGACATCAATTGAAGCCTGTTGCAGCGATGTTATTTAACGCTTCGTCGAGCCGGTCAGTAACCAGAAAAAAAACGCAAAACTAGCATTTCTAACATTCTTGAAGCCGTAGCCTAATTGTCTGTAAAGTATTATCATTATTTTGCAAGGCAACTTCTTTTGTTCTAATTATCTATAACGTGACAATAATTCTCTTTTCACAAAGCAATTTATGTTGAAAAATTTATTTTATCGCATTTAATACTTTAGTCTTGGCCGCACGATAAATTCTATACCGCTTATTATATTTGAATTTTTTTTTTATATATCTCGACTGGGTAAAAATTTTATTCTGAAAATAATAACTACTTAGGTTATTGGGAAGAGTTTCTTAATAATAAACTTCATAGAACATCGCTTTGTTTCTTTCTTTTTACGTTTACATGTAACTTGTAGGCAGAAAGTTAATGCTAGTCATATAGATTTCTTTATTCAGTAAAAATTTGTTTGATATCACACCTGATTTCGATAATGTCTTTGTATAGGAAATATAAACAGAACAGTAAATACGAGTGCCAAAGTTTACGTGACAAATTTCATCCTTGTCATCGGCTAATATCAATTAATAATCTAATCCAACTAAATTATCACTTAAATTGTTTCATTTTTCAAGTAATTTCTTTATAAGTTCGATCTAAATAATAAAAATGAACAATTGGGCTAAATATTTACATATATGATATTAAATAAAGTTTTAAGTTTATTATCCAAATTTTTTATAAGAAGATAAGTCATCTCATGGAGATTAATTAAACCGTAATGGTTGTAGGCTACCAATGAAAACTGTTAATTTTTTATTTAGTATACACACCTTAGAATCATGTTTTTATTGAAGCGAACGTTTACTTAAAACATAAATCGATTAGAGGCTTCTTATACTTGTTGAAAAATACTGCATGACATCTCGTACCTGTTGAATTGTTACAAATGTTTCAAGCAGCCGTTCACGTACGATACTATAACGCATATTTCCTAAAAATATTATTGGAGTCTGAGAGTGTGAACCTACTGATGGTAGGTTGGTAGGTTCACACTCTCAAACGCCAGCCGCTGTCGATAGATACGATGGTCGTTACCATGGTGATGATTGCAAGATCGCAAATATTCTCTGAACTAATACAAATAATAAAAATAGAGTACTTTTCGTTATTCTTGAAACGTGCAACATCTACTTCAGGAAGATATGTAAGTTTGTGAGTTGATTCAATCTCACATATTTTCCTCATCTCCAAATTTCATATCGCGTTATTATCGTGTGTAAGTTGCTAACTCTGTATCCTTACCTTTTCAAATAATATTTCCTTTTTTTTTTTTTAATTGTTTTAAGTATAGTAATGAAGTCGTCGTTTATCCAATCTTCACGGCTGGTGGATGTAGTAATGTCAATTTGTGATGATCTTTGAATGTCCAGCAGCGATGTTAAAAGTTCTACTCATTTATATAACAATATTCGCTAATCTACTTAATGTGTTAACACATTTGTGTTAAGTTTAATTTAGTGATTTATTTTTTGTTTTTAGATTTCTTCCCGAAATAGAAATGTTATTGTACATACGCGTATTTCATAATAGAAAACAGAGCTTAAATAAATCAG
>JAAAKQ030255311.1:16552-27957 GCA_010016005.3 Zanna intricata | reverse complement strand
GACCCTTTGCGCCGGTACGCGGCCCGGGGACGGAAAGCGGCATGGGCCCGACCCGGACACATGGGACGAACAGGACTTCCTTCACCGCCGAAAAAAAAAAAAAAAAAAAAAAAAAAAAAAAGAAAAAGAAAGTACAATATCACCCCCCCCCCCCTTATTACCGACCTTAATATTACCGACTCCTTGGTATATCCGACCGAAATACTTACAGTATTGTAGGTGGTCAATATGTACGTGTATGCTTATACTTTTCTTTGTGTTGAACCACCACAACTGATTTTCATATTTTCGCGTCGTATCGGGGTTTGTACCTACCCTGCTACTTTACAGTCTTGTTCACGTACGTAGATGGAATAAAAATCTGATTTAATTAAATCAGTTAATCAACTTACTGTAGTGCGTTTTGTCCGTTACCGCATAGAGTATTGACAGAGTCGCTGTTATTGCGAATTTTCTGATCAGGCTATTGAGTTTTTGTTAGTGGTTATTATGTATGTTCACTAATGGCTACTCAAGAACAAAAACGAAAATTGATTTTCATTATAACAGAAGCTTTACGTGCTTGAATGACTTCATAAAAGTGAGTTATGCAAAAACTATCTTTACATTTGGGAGTTGGCATTGCCACAATTAAAAATTTGAAGAAAAAAAGAAAGCACCTAGAAGCAAATATATTAACCTTTGAAGGAAAAGGGGGGTTAAAAACAAAAAAATGCTAAGAAAGCCAAAATCGAGATTCTTAGAGAGTGTATTATGACTTTTTTCTGTCAACAACGTCGGAAAGAAACGCTTTTATCTGGACTCATTAAGAAATTACGATAATGACGAGGAAAACGCCTCGATTACCAAGGTTTCTCCTTGTACGCCAAGCTTGCATTCGATATTGCTTTACGATATTTAGAACATCATACAAATTCAACGACTATGGATATTTTATCGGTAATGAAGTGAAGAGACAAAGTAGCAAAGTCCAGGATGTCGACTTAAAAAAAAATAAAAACTGATTACAATAAATCTATTTTGATATTCACTTAAGTTTTAATTATACTAATTGGCCATAACCGAGGTTAAGAGTTTAATACGTAGTGTTTTTAAAAATATTGTACAATAATCCAGAACTCTTCATTATATGTACTGTATTTCCCTTTTATTATGAATTTTTCATTAAAAAATTAACAATTTTCTCTTCAATACTATTCAAATATTTCACTCAATAACATCACATAAACGAAATTAAATACTTCTTCCTTTGTTTACAGTTTTTTAGAATGCCACTTTATTTTTTATTGCATTTTAATAATGTTTTTTTCCTCGAAATATCCGATCTTTTTTCTTTCCGACCATCAGTTGCTCCTATGAGTAACAAATAATTGGGGTTGTATTGTAAAAGAAACTAAGTCTATTAAATTACGATAAATAACTCGACGTTTTCTTGGTATACTTCTCTTCACCCTATCTTCACCCTATCGTTATAAGTTATATCTATAATTATAATTTCAAATTATTATCATAAAAGTTATGATGTAGGTGTGATAATATTATATTAAATTAAAGTTTATATTTTGATTCGTTGCTAAATGGGAAATCCATTTAGCAACCCATTTATATGGGAAATCCAACGATCCGAGTATACTCCTAGATATTTTATCTTATCCACATCCGAAACTTCTTGCTTGTTTAAGAATATCGACTATATCGAGAGTCATTCATTTCATAAAAGAGAATTTGCGAATACAGATTTTGCTGGATTTGTTTTCATAAATCGTCGTTTTAACTAGTTCTGGTGAAGGTTTATGAAGTACGGTAACCAAATGGTTTATCGCCTACTGTACATTTGTATTTTGTAATGATGATAAAACTTCAGTATCATAAGCAAAGTATTAAAGGAGGATCAGGATTAACTTAAAAAATGTTGTAGATGGATGGCAATAGACTGCAACTTTGTGGGACTCTTGAATAAATTTTCTTAAGGGTTGAGTAAATAGAATCATAAAATATAGTAAATAGTGAAAAATGCAGATTACATGTGTATAGGTTTAATTTCTATAGGAAACCATTGGAAGAAAAAGAACACAGTCAAAAACTCGGAAACAGTCTACTTGTTTCTTTTTAAACTCTATGTGGCAAAATCGAGGATTATATAGTAACTGCTCGTATAGTTGAGTTGTCTCTTTTAAAGGTACATTGGTGGTTTGGAATCAACTTATTTTATATTTGTGATGGGTGTTATCGATTAAATTAATAGTAATTGTTCGAGGTTAATGAGACGACAGGTTAGTGTCAGGCATCCCTGTTTTTCGAACATTATTGCTTCGGCTAATTTCCGCTACTGTGGGTAATGCGTTATTCGTAGAATAGCGTCAACAATTTATGTGATAACCGGTACCAGTTAACCGGTTTTTATTCAACCATTATGAACGCTTGTATGCCAGTTTTCCTGTCCCGGTTTTTCGAAAAGACTTGTTTCTCTTTGTTCAAAAGATGGTAGTGTTAAAGGAGGCATCAAGAAGGTTATGGTTAGATTTTCAGAGAAGATCCTAAAGTTAAGATTATCATTTCAGTCTAACTATATACATTTAACATTAATAATATAGAGTTAAATTTATTATTCGACGTCCTTATTTCTAACGTTATTATTTCTTACTAAATTAAGGAAATCCTTTGTAACATTATTATTTTTATTGCAGTTAAGTATATAGTTAATCGTATTTGTTTAAGATTTGTTAAATTTTAAATCAAGACCCCACTTATTTTCATTACTTAAAAATAAATGCAGATTATGTAATTCAAAATTTAGCCTTCTGTTCTTTAATATAATTTCTATTTTTCCTTTTAATCTTTTAGCTTTTTCCTTATTTTTAACTTTTCCTAAAAGCAGTCCTTAAACAGTTTTCATTATATTTTGCAGTTCTAATTTATTTAAAAACTTTTGGTAACATTATATTTGCATTATGTAGAATATTTCCTTATTTAATTTTTGCATGTATGAATATGAAATATTTTTATCAATTAAATAATAATATTAATCTTTGAAAATTATTCATGCGCATTACACCTTTTTTCAAATTAGCTTACGATTACAATTGTCTAGTTAATATTTATTGCATAACAAAAGCTTAATTCATAAACAAATTCAAATAAAAGCTGATTTCAAATAAAAGAAATTGTACTGGATAATTTCTCCGTCTTGGATTTTTCTACTCTAGCTAGATATAATAAACATAGCTAAGGTGTAAAAAATCACGTTTTACTAGAAGTAGCTGAAGTATGCCAAGAACTACTGTCAAGGTCATGCTTTAAGTATCGTGGGATTTTATTGTAGAAGCCAAACAACTAGGCCCTTCACAATTAGATGGTAAGATAAGTGTCGTCACTTTGTATACTGATATCAGCCGCTCCCTTATTCCGCCTCAATCCGATTCAGTTTATTTTTGTAGGAAATATGGTATGTCGAACGTAATTGTACTTTGTAATGTGAAATGACTGCTACTTAGTTTCATTTTTCGACTGAAGCGTAATGTTAAAGTGCGTACAGATAAAACCGGATCAAAACGCAAACTCATTTTCAAATACTTTTAAATTGTTTAAAACCACCATATTATTCATGCTAAACAAAACTCATTGTTTCAATTTTACTAATTTAAAGTTTATGTGTTATTAAATACGTAATAAATTCTTTAGCATTAATATTGACTTCCCCGTACATGATGAATAATTATTAGTAATCTCTGAAGCATGTTCTGCAAATCATTCCTTAATTAAGAAATTTTAATGGTGCAATTGGCGTAAAATGATGTTGGTGGTCTTCAAGGCAGAATTGAAGAGTATTGTTCTCTTTTCTAGTAATTGTTTTTATTAAATAAAACTTACTACTATTAATCAGTTAAATTAGAGAAGCCTATAATAATTAATCAGTTAGATGATTATTATTTGTGGCATTGTTTTTATTTTGAAAAATTTGATCTTTTTCGCATTTTCTTCGAATACATCGAAGCAGCAACATGTTTTCTTTTTGTAAGTATGTATGTTCGTACATACATAGAGCGAACAAATGTATGGAAACCCCTCCACCAACTTAAAACCGTTCCATATTGAATACTGTAACTTTCAGGATAAGGTATCAGTCAACAACATTAACCATTAACAAGAAATAGAATTTCATCCCTTGCTGGGTGGTCCAAGGTTGTAACTCAAATATTTTAAACGGTAACATCCTTTGTGTGATCATCATTTTGAAGATCTCATTAAGGTAGAAAAATTACTTAAGTAACAAATAAAAAGTTACTTAAGTAACAAACAAATAAATAAAATTTTTTGTTACTTAAGTAACAAAAAAATCTGTAATCAGAACGAAAGTGGGATAAAATTTAGTTTTTGAAGAGATTACATAGATAATTTAAGGAACCCTTATCGCAAATAATTAAATTTATAAAATTTGATTAAATGGATATTATCGAATAAATTTATTTAAAAAAAAGTTAAGCATAGAGTTTACTTATTTACTTTAATAAATGTTCGATTACCTGTGGTTTGACATGTCTTCCTGTGGTTTGACAGTGCTAGTTGATTGTAAAAGGATGATGCTGCATTTTTCAACGATTCACTAGTGATATTTTGTGCTAATTCTTGAATTCTATTTTGCAAATAATCGATATCTTACAACTAAAATTTCACGTACCTAGGTGAAATTTTAATTGACCGAGGTGGGGAGGTGGTGCAACATTTTGTTGAAATGAAATGTTTCGGAATTTGAGGCCAAACGTTTTGAATGTTACTGGATACTGTGTATATATATGCTTCACAGTAATAGCATGGATTAATTTCAGTCCAGAATCAACAATTATGGCAATTTACATTATCATGTTTAAACATTTTTTTTTAATTTTCAATTTTTAAAAAAATGTGTCCTCACTACTCTCTACCTACCTCTGACTACTAAACACTACTGTGACTACTAACTCTTACTACTCGCAGCACTCAATTCTTTGATCGTAGTCATCTTCATTATGTTCCTGTCAAATTTTGACTCTTCGAACTGTCAAACACTTCGAAGTGAAAAATTTTCTGTGATTAATGTTCGAATGATTGAACTTTGGCTCTAGTTGCGTCTCGTGCATCGGTCTTTGAGTCAAGGTATGAAGATTCTCAATAAATTCTTGCATAAACTCTATTATTTGTTGCATATTTAGGCATTCCTGGTTTTTTCCTGTTAATAATGCTCCCTGTTTCTTAAAACCGTTTGATAGTTTTTGACACTTTACCTTTAGAAATAGAGTAAAGACTGGTTAGTATTACATTGAGCAATTCATAAACTTCATTGTATGATTAACTCTCTCACCAAACCATCATTATAAGTGTAACTCTCTTCTGTTCACTAAGTAACATGTTGATAGCAATGTTAGTAGGTAGCAATAAGAAAATTAATTTATTATGATTAGGTGACAATATTTTCTTTTATTTATTTACTAAATTTTAACAAAAAGATTTTTTTTGTTTTAAAAATCTTTCTTTCTTTTAAAAATTTAAATTTAATTTTTAAAATAATTTTTAATTAAATTAGATTAAATCTTAATTTACTTCAGATCAATTTATTTTTAATTAATCGTATTGTTTGAACTTATTGAATTTGGTAATATCAAAAATCCAAATTTTATCTCGCCGCCATTTTGAGTTTAGACATATTTATATTTTTATTTAGACAATTTTTTTTCTTCATAAAGAGATCTTTAAAATAATTTATCAACCAAGGGTGTTATATATTATATACTTACCATTTAAATATGCATATATTATACATACCATTTAAAATATTTGAGTTACAACCCTTGAGCTACCTGCGAAGAAAGGGTTGAAATTCTGTTTCTCATCCATCATAAGGTGAAATAGTTGACCGATATCGTATCTTGAAAGTTACAGTATTCTACATGAAACGATTTTTAAGTTGGTGATGAGTTCCCATATTCTTGAGTGGTTTTTGACTCACTCTTTTAGAACCCCTAAACAAGAAGTTAATACTCGGTCTGTCATGAAGCGCAATCAGTCGAGGCTTGACAACTTGCTTAGCAATTCTGACAACAGGGACCTCACGTCAACGATACCATAAAATGGAGGATTGAAGTGGTTCCTCTTTGATTTTCCAATGAGTCAAATATCATCAAAGACCAGGCTTGCTAATCCCCGACTTGTCGAATGAAACATTCAGCTTTACAACAGACTCTTCCCTTTGTTAAAAACAGAGTGTAATGAACATCTCTACTTTCCGAGAAAGCGTAGTCGAATGATACATCACTGTCATTTAAAAGACTGAGACAGATATTGTAAAGCAACAAATGTACCATTTCCAAAAAACAGTAAATTATACGTATTAACTATACTTATCCGTGTACGGAGTATCTATAGCCGCTTATAAACCAAATTAAATTTTCTAGATTCTCCGGGTAGTTTCAAAGATTTAATCCTAGTATAGTTCGGTTATTTTAATGTAACTGTTAAAGAATTTGTTATTACTCTTTAGTAGAGTGCTTGTAGAAATTTTATTTTTTAAGGAATAAAACCAATCAAAATTTTATCTAATCTAGATAAAACCACACTGTTTTTATACTAAGATAAAGAAGCACAATAAAATAGAGAAGAAGCATAATAAAATCCAGCAAAAATATATTTTTTTAATATCGGTTTACATTTATACATTTATTCACAACGGTTATTAAGATAAAGAAAAGAAACTTGATCAATAAACTAATTTATTATTTAATGTCATCATAAAAGTTAATAACATGAACTTGACGTGATAAATTTCGTAATACAACCGATATTCTTCTTATTTACTACGAAATAACATACCAAACAAAGCTTTTCTTTATTAGAAATTCATTAATTTCTCAAGTAGGTTAGCTCGGAAAATAGCAAATCGAACTAGATTAGTTCCAGTAGTTTGTTTAAAGGAGAAACTGGTAGTTGTGGAGATAATGTTAATCCATTGTAGATAAATCATAAAATTTTGAAATTATACGCTCGATTGCTCATAACCAAAAAACTTTTCATGTCTGGATTAAGGGATTTTGTAATCTAAGAAATACTCTAAATCTATATGTTTTTGGAATTTAATTTGTATTTTAAACATTGTTGGTAACTTTAAAAGAAGCGATTTTTGTAATCTTTTTTTTATCCTGTATTTATATCTTGGTATACATTTATATAATTTTTATAAATGAAAAATAATAAAAATTATGTTGTTAGCTGTATTACAAATCCAAGTAATAATGCACAATCAAATATATACATTTTTTTATTTTAAGATTTTTTGAAAAACAACATCATGTATAAATCTAAACAAAAATTAAATTAAAAGACTATCAACCGTTTTTAAAATTCTTACTTTGAACGTTCATACGTTTCATAATTAAGTATTTATAAAAGCGAGGGAACGAATCTACAGAATTATCATAGAATTGATATTAGTGAGTAATAAAGTAAGATGTTAGTTACATATTTAACTAAATTTTAGCGTAAAAATTATAAAATAATCTAAAACTTAACCTTTAACTGGTTGAATTTTCGTTTAATAAACTACAAAATAATCAAAGGAAATTAATAAATTACAAATTGATAAAAATTATTTTTAAATACTCATGGGTTTAGGTTAAAACTCTATTTACCAGTTCTCTTTATTTTAAATATAATCTTTGCTTACAAATTTAGAAACTGCAAACGCGCCTATTAACAAAGTAAGAAACCTATAAAATGAAAATCAACTCCCAATTTCAAAGAAAAATCCTTTTTTGTCTCACTGTATAATTTACAAACGGCTTCACCGATGGTTTACGGGAATCATAAATAAATTTGAATACATAAAATAAATGACATGAAGAGAGAAAGGTTGAAATCCCCGAAAGAAGAGTTATATATATATAAAATTATGTGTAAAAAAATCTTACAGAGTTTGTGCATACTCTATATACAATAAACATAACAAAAATGAGTGTACATACAAAAATGAGTCCATGGAATATTGATAAAGTTCAGAACACAAAAAGCAAAGAAAACGCCAAAAAATAGTCTAATCAATCACGCAAAGAAATACTAATCAAAAAAAGAAACAGTAAAACGAATCAAAGAACCAACAAAGGGTAACTGGCGAAATGAGATGAAGAATTTTGACGAAGCAGAATACTCTATGGTAGATGTGATATATAAACTCGCTTTAGGCGTGCAACGTACCCTCTGTATATTTAGAAGGTTAACCACCGGCCAGTTCCCATGTTTGTTCAGCCTAATTTTTTATCTGGTACTGATTTGCCGTACCTCCACTGAAACGGTTAGCAATCCTAGATTATCGTGTATATCAGGGTTTTCGCAAATCACGGTGCTTCAGTTATGTTTCTCAATAGTTTGTTCTGAAATCACTCTACGACTTCCAAGTTACCCTAACTTATCATGCCTTATTGGTTACATAGGTCCAAATCGGATTCCGGACCGTTGAGTACAGAAATTGCTTCTTCTGGCGTTAAAATACAAGATCATTCAGGGTGAAAACCAAGCCCTTGATTCAGTTATAGTACGACTATCGGGTAATGTGGACCAGATTGGAAGGGTAATGATCAATGGTAATGATAATGGACCAGATTTGGTAATAAGGAAGGAGGCAAAGACTTCAAACTGGTAACAGGGACTTCAACCCGGCAATTCTCCCTGTTGCCAATCCCATCTCCTTAAAAAGGTGGTGGAGAAGGTTCTCTCTTCTTCGCCGAAATAACGGCAACTCCTGGGCCTAAGTGGGTTAACCTCCGCCGGCTTAGAAGCCAGTCACAAAAATTAAACAGGCTACTTAAGATGGTTCTGGAAAAACCTTGCCTTGGGACTTCGCCTGCAATGACGGAGCTAATCCTAAAAAAGTTTCTGGACCCGAGGAGACAAAAGTTCCACATCTCCCGTGTCACGAAAGAAAGGAGCCCTGGCGTTCTACTGAAGGTGATAAATGAGCTGTAGGGGAAACGGCTGCAGGAAATCCACGTTCTGAAAAAGAACGCATTGAAGCCTCAGTTGCTGGCCAAGCGGAAAACACAGATATTGGTTTATGTCATGTCAAGGGCAACAAGGGTTGAGGAGTCCAAAATTCTTAAGGGTATACACGCCATAGTCCAGCTTTGGATATGACTGTCGATGATTTCATCAGGGAAATCATCATTGTTTGTAGGGTGGTCAATCATAATGAGGTAATTCGTTGCTTCAAATATCAGAGCTTCAAATATCTCTCTCCATTTTAGAGTACAGTCGGAAATGTGTGGTCACTGCCCCTTTTGGTGGGCCTATGGCAGCTAACTATCGCAATAAAAACTGCACCTGCGAAGTGCGCTGTTTGTGCCTCGGTGAAAGGCTTGGATGCTGGTTACCAGGTAGGTAGCAAGTTTTGCTGGTTGCACGACAGAACTCGGGCAAGAGCTTCAATAACATAGTAACACACCGAGTTTATACAAGATGAACGTCTGAGTGGGGAGAAAAGTCATGGAGATAGTTACTATCATATCGAACCCTAAGGCCTAAGACAAATGAATTTGAATTACGCCCGGGCGGCCACCATAGAACCCATGAGGATTCTCGAGGAGTACAACCTTGAGATCCTCTTCGTCCATGAGATGTACACAGTCGGGGATGCGGTGGTCGGTTTCCAAGAAGTTGATGTTATTCATTCTCTTGGGGACGGCCGCTGTCTACGGTCGTGATCGGTTTTGATTCTTTTGGTATCTGTCACCTCTCACTTGTCTGATAAGCAGTTCTCTGTTGTGTGATTCAGGAGGGGTACGCTCAACATCGTACTGGTGTCGGAATAATGATGAATTACTGGTGAAAGTGAGGAGGATTCTGGACAGTCTCCAGGGTTCCAGTGCTGGTACCTCTGCATGCTAACGTCAAGTCTTTAACCCGTGGTTCACCACTCTCTGATCCCAAAGGCGCTGATCTCGAACAGTTCATAGAACTCAGTACTACTAGGACTACTTGGTGAATGATGCAGAACTGCCGCCAACCGTCTCTTTTGAACGGGGGAAAAGTTTTTTCGATGTCACCATGGTGACGGGCTACTTGCTTAGATATACAAGTAGTTGGACTGGCTCGCCCGAGGCCAGTGTGTGCAGTCGTAGGCTTATAATCTATGCGATTGCTTGCGGAGGCGATTCTAAAAGCACAGATTCGGGTCGCCAATCTAAGGGTTCGGGACAGGCTGCGGGACAGCTACAGTATAGAGGTTGAATCGGTGGATTGTATAGTCTTCAGAGACGTTAACTTAAAAAATTTATTTACGGTTTCAAAGTTTGTAGGAGATCGATTGTAAATAATGTACAATGAAACAAAAATGAAAAAGATTTTCAAATTATTTTTAGTCATCATGCAGTTGCATTAAAATCAGTCATAACGTTTAGCTAAGAAAGATCTTACAAACAATTTATAAATACTAAATAACTATAAAATCGTTTGTTATTGCGTATCAAAATGGTTTCAACTAATTAAGTTAAATACATGTTCAATTAAAATACGTTTAACAAATATAAACTCTTAAAGCAAATGAATGTTTTTTTTGATTAGGTAGAATATTATTTTTAGAAATTCAAACCATATAAATTCAATTGCCTTGTTCTGACTTTTCTTTAAAATGGGTAAACTGATTATTAATGAAATTTGCTAGACACGTTTATCTTTACTTCACTGGAACAGTAAGCTTAATACTAACTTCAAGCATTCCGCCTTTTCTAGGTTAAAATGGTTTTTATTACCTTTTTGTACTTCACTAAAAAAAAAAAAAACCGTTCTAGTGAACAATGTTACTTAAACTCCTTATTTTTATATTGTGTGAACTTCTCCTTGTTCTTTGTGGGAATTGTTTTTTTTTTAACAAAAATCTGATGTGGACACTACATGACTTCCTTGTACGTAAGTTAAAAAATAATACGATTTTAAAATATAATTTTCAGCTAATATTAAATAATCAGATGTTTCACCAATTTTATTACTATACACATATGTAATAATACCTATTAAATTAAATAAACACATTTTTAAAAGTACATAAAATTTTATTTCACTAATAACTTCTGATCTTTTGTAATTAATTTTATTGTTATTATTGAATTATTATTTTTGTAAAAATTTTTACAATTATGGTTAATAATATTAATAAATCAATATATATAAATAAAAAACAAAAAAAAATAAAAGAAAAAAAGAAGATGAAGTCTTGATTCAAACCGATGTGTCTCCTCTTGTAAGATCCAAATATTTCATTTGTAAAAATACATTCGTAATAATTAAAATATTATTTGGCTATAACTCTGGAACCAATGAAAATAAGTACCAATTATGATATATCTTGAAAAGATCTTAATGGGGGTTACTATTGAAATTAATAAAAC
>JAAAKQ030255311.1:0-11915 GCA_010016005.3 Zanna intricata | reverse complement strand
TAATATATGACCTCGCGTTGGAGGCGTTTTATTTCCAGAAGTGTTATTGTATATATATATATATATATATATATATAATATTTTTTTTAAATGTTAAAAATTGAAAAAAGAAACTTATACTACACACAAAATTATCACCCGTACGCTCTTTAGTAATCGTCTATTAGTAATTATGCTATATTAAAGAGCAATGGAGGTCATGGTTTTTTAATGTTTAATATTTATTTTAATAAGATGCCATATCTTATTGGATAAAATATTCGCAGATGAAGTAGTCTAATTGAATCTACTCATGGGTGCTCTAGAAAACTTAATGAATTTTACATGCCATAAACAGCACAGCCATACCCGAGAATATGAAGAGAGCAATTCATGAGTTTTTAGGAAAAGAAAGCAGATACGATTTCCCGTTCTTTTCTTTGCGGAGCGGAGTATAGCGTTTTAAATCTGTATTCAAAAATCAACTGAAATCTAAGAGATATTCAGCCCTACTTTTAAGGTCTTTACTTCGTTAACCTCAGGAAATTGGTGGTTTAACACGCTGTTTATTATTTGAAAGGCTAGATTACTTCTTAGAGATATAATAAACAGAATTCACTACCTAAGCAATTCATGGACGGCTTTCGCACCATACTATTCCTTAATCAATAATACATAACAAGCTGATCCTCTTTTATTCTGAGTTACGTTTTTGAAAAGAATAATCATACTCAGGGACACTAAAAGAAGAAATCAAAACTAAACCTAAAAGAATAATTAAATAAACTTAAAAAGATGTGTGATTTTGAGATAACATTGGTTAGTTCTCATTTGTATCTCGCAGGATAAATGAAATTAAAGATTCATTAAGATATGTTAAAAAAAAACAAACGACGGCAGAGATAAATAAATTTTTAATATATATTATATAAGGGGTAATGAAATAATATGTATAATAAATAAAGAAAAATGGATCGAAGTGTTTGATTTAGATTACGATTAATTGTTTTAACGTTAGCTTCGAAATTTCTTTAAATCCAAAAATTATTCTAATAATTGAATATTTTTCTAAGATACAATACTAGTATACATCATGAAAGGTTTTTTAGAGTGTAATCGAGTGCTATTGTAATCGTAGAAAAAGTTAAGACATAGGTATGTAATGAAAAATAACTTTTTAACTACAACATAATTTATAGTTGAAAAACTAATTGTAACACCATAATTATATCATTTTGTTGCTGTGCATAGATTTTACATTTAATCGTTATAAGGAATCAAATTTCAGGATAGATGTTAAAATGTATTTTAAGTTTCTTATGTGCTCCTTGCGACATGTACAACATTCGCTGAAGAATTGTTCAATACTTAAAAGTAAATATCTAGCTTAAGATAAATTTTCTCCTAAATGGGTCAGGTTTTATTAATACATTTCATCTTGGTTTAATCATTTAATAATATGCAAAATTTTAATTGTAATAAAACTAAATTTGTATTCAAAACCGATTGGAAGGTAGAAGTTAAGAAAATTACAGTCTTATAAGGTAGTTGTTTCTGTTCTTCAGTAGTAGTAATTAAATCATAACCAGAGGCTCTTATTGTTAGGGAGCTTGTTAATTAGATTTAGAATGCAGCTTGATTTTGATTTGGCTAATGTTTTAATTAATTTATTTCCATTCACTTAATTAGTTTTTATTTAATTAATAACTTACACAAAACACATTTCCACTGAATTACAAATAGTATAAGAAAGATATATATTGCTTGTACCATTCTTGTATAGGGATTTCTATTTTTCAAATGAAATTAAACAAATCAATAAAAACCGTTTTACTATGGATTAAATTCGTAACTTAGAATTTTTCTTTGTTTTAGAGTACAATTCACTAACTTTTTTTATTCTCGCTTTACAAACTGCAACATAACATAATATTACTCTAGAAATTTAATAGTAACATAAGAGTTACTACAGCAACTTTATTGTTCTGATTAACTGGGGCAAAAATTTTCTTTAGACTCTTTTAAAAGCTGATCATTCAACACTCCTTTCTTACAATTAGCCCATATTAGATTTCAGGAAAAAAATATCAGTTACTGGTTTTAGCAAGTAAATGCAATTTCAGTTAAGACATTTTTTTAATAGAGAATTAAATTTACAATTAATTGTCACTATTAGTTGGTTAAACAGAATGACTGAGATAATATACAATAATAAAATACATCAAATTAGTTTCTATTTTAATACTTCGAATCCTGTACTACTATTAATGTGCACAACAAATAAATTATTAGGTTGTATTTATATTAAGTACTTTCATTACGTCAGTATGTTTTTTTTTTTTTTTTTTTTTTTTTTATTTAGATCAAGCCTAATATTTAAGTGAAAATAATGACAAAGAGCATCTACCGAATTTTATTATCTAAATTTAAAATTACATTATTGTCATAGAATTTGTTATCTGTTTGTTACGTTAATAAATTATTCTTTTTATAAAATTCATCCTCCAACATTATTTTCAATAAATTCTGATTTTCTAAAACAAATGTGATACTGCAAGAGATGACAGTATCACACGTAACATTAAGTATCTTCGACATTTGTATTAAACCATTTTTTTTAATAAAGTAATTTCTTTGAAGCGCTATATTATGAATTAAATTATCTGTAATCAAGCGATATTCAGTGGATACTGCACAAAACTATCAATATTTTTTAATAACCCTACTCATGAATGTGAACCTCTATTTTTATAACAGTTTAGAAATATGTAGTACTACTATGGCCGGCTTTGACTAGCACACGTTTGTTTGTATTAATATAGATTTTAAAATGTTCGTCTTGAAAAAAACTATCCAACTGTCATGTTGGTATGTAGGCCATCACGTAGATGTATGTTATCAAGTGCTCAAGCATGTGGGTGTGTATGTGCGCGCCCGTATATAGTGTTCCGGAATAGCCTGCGTGACCCTTAGGGTTTCCTTCATAGTAGTTCATTCACGCTTATACTGACTGACTTATATTTACTTGACAATTCTAAAACTAACATCGATTAATATGAAATATAATAATTTACTCTAATGAATACAGATATAAATGCCTATTCTTATTTAAGTGTTTTTATTCTAATTTAAATCGATAGAGTTTTCAACAATATAGTCTTAAACTTCCATTAGTAATTAAGATTTGGTGTTTCATTTGACGCACGGGTTAAAGAACAGGCTTTTTATTCTCTAGAAATAAATTGAAAATAACGGTATGAAAGACGCAACTGTAAATCTAATTAAATTAGCTTTCAAAAGGTTTGTCAAACTGAGTTTGTTAAAAAAAAGGTCTTTAATAAAGGTTAAAAAGTATGTATTCATTACAGTTTCTAGATTTAAACATTTTTAAACTTAAGACCTGCAGGCTAAGTAGGAATATCGTAAGGAATAGAAGACAGACACATAATGGCTAACGTACCCGGGGTATTTTTTTCTCATTCTGCTAACCCTAGCTGGTTAACCGTAGCTCTTATTTTAAATATTAGTGAATAAAGCTTTATTCTTTAGTTTAAATTATCAAACATGATTTCTGTTATATTTGAATCATAATAATCAGTAATTAATTAATTGTTTCACATTAAAGTAAATAAAATGAAGCTCAGTGTTTTAAGTGCATTAAACTGCAGTGCTATAATATTTGCTCTGTTGTTTATTTAAGTACTTATAATCAATATCGCTCAGCATCTCTATAAAAATATAAATTTATAGAGACGATTAGGCTAAATTTATATGTAAATTTAGCCTAAACGTTAATAATTATTACAAACACTAATTAATAACACTCGTAAAATTTTAGAGAATTTTATGTGAAGATATTATTTTAAGCATGTATTGTACTACGTATTTATGAACCATGCCGCTATATATATATATATATACAACCATCAGTTGTTTATACATGGCTTTGTAATAGTGTAGAAGCATATTAATCATAAAATTACGGTTCAATGAGCTGGTTCCTTTCCCTTCAGATCCTACATTATCTTACGGATTAATATGGACAACACTAAACTCATACCAGTAAAATATGTACCGTTTTAAAATAGTTGAAAGTTTTAGTGATTTGTTTTGAATATTTTATTTCATGTGGAAGAAAAATTTAGACCAGTCTTATTCCTTAACCAACATCTACTAAGAATAAAGCTAATTTAATTTTGAAATTTTTATGAATATTTTATATTATAATAGTTTCGCAAGAAAAAAACACGATGAAAATTAGAATAACTATGAAGCATACGAACTAATAATAAGTAACAACTTTCTTAAAATTCGTTGCAGAAATTCTAGTTCTTGTTGTAGATTAATCGCTGCTATTGAGTGAATAAGCTTTGCGGCGATATCATCAAGCAAAAATAAAGAAAAGAATAATAATAATAATAATTAAAAAATAAATAATTAGCTAGTTTTGTACCTTAATCGTAGTTCATTTTAGAATAATGCAACAACAAAACTTGGAGGATGTTAAAAATAAATATTTCCAACGTTATAATAATAAAATTCTTAACACAAATCTTATTAGATGCAAATGAAATATTCCTCAGGCTTCAGTAATTAATAATTGAAACAGAGGTAATTTTTTTTTATTGTTTTTTAATTATATAAGAAAGTCCGAGTCAATTATTTTTCAATAAAAAACATAGGTTAGAGTTGATGTTAAATCAAGGTCGAATTCCAAAAGACGTTATTTAAAAGTGTTTTTGTATTTATAAGTGCCCATACTTTTTGATGATGGATCTATTTCTTTCGATCATAAACATTTTGTTTCAAATATAAATATTCTTTTTTTTTTTGTTGGTAAATCATAAATGACGTTTAGTAAATTGTATGAGAATTTGAAAAAATCTACTTCTGAATTCGAGAGTCTAACTACCAGAAATCATATAATTTTCTGATATGTGTATGTATATGTAATATGATATGTACTGATATGTGTATGTATATGTTTTTTTCATGATAAATGTAGTTTAGTTATTTACTCTTTATCAGTTACTGAATTAATAGAAATCGTTTTTGATACTTAAAGCTACAATTTTATTCGAAAATTAAATCCTACGGATCTAACGATTATAATAATAAAATAAACAATGTTGCTAAAATTGCAATACTGTGACATAATCTTATTACAGTTTTTTCTACACAACGAAATTTATTTTTTGAAATTAAAAAATTATACCGATGAGTAAGTCCGTTATTACTAAATTAAAATGAACGGCTGTTTTTTATTACCACAGTTAAGCTGGATTAAATGGGTAGGTGAGAGCATTTTCTAAATTGTAACAGCCAGTTAAATATCTTACAGTAAGTAATAAAAACGCCCACTTTCTTAATTTGGCATAGATATACATTAGACAGTTTTAACGCATAATGTTAGTTTCTTTATAGTTACGAAGATCCTTAAAACAGTCTTGGCTATTGTTTTAAGTGCTGACTAATAATCTCTTGCACCCGTTGTAATGTAACATTTGTCTAAAGGTGAACTGAAATTCTTTTGAAGTGAGTAACCCAACAACCTACATTTTGTTACATTGTATTAGTTTAGTGGAACGACTTCATCATGATGTGGAGAAACATAAAAACTTTTCTTTGTGTAATAAAATAAGCGAAGTTTGGTTCAACTTTACATCCTAACAAACGCCTTATAACAACGTTTTGTAGAATACGTTACAACTTTAAAACTTTTAAGTCAGTAATTAATGAACATGACTTTATTAAAAATCGGGAGAAAACGAAAAAGTGTAAACTTCTTAACTATTTTGGTTAATGAAATTAATTTAGTTACACACATTTTTTTACACAATTATTACCAGAGAGTTAATTGAAATACAAACACACACAGATGTAACATCGTATATTTAGCGAAAAATTTATTTTTACAAGGAAAACTTTCCCAAGGAGTTAGAGTTGAATTTTTCAAGAAAAAGGAGGAGGGTAAAGGTCTACCAGCCGCCGTCTGCCCGCACAGACAACAATGTTGTGCTCTCACCGAATAAAAACCTTTCCCCTTACACACATAGGAAATGGACCTAACCGCAAAGCATGAACACGGTTCCCATGTGACCACCGCAGAGAAACCCCGATGCTGATATCTTAACAGCAGGCTCCGGCGTCCCCCGGGAGCCATTGGGAGACAACAACTCTGTTATGTTGAGCCTCCGCTGCCCGCCCCCGAAAGTTGGCTCTCACCCGCTACTCGTTGGCCAGCTTACCCTCAATGATCACCGTGATCATACCTTTTACCAAGGTCCAGTTAAAGATCAAGAGGTTAATAAAAAAAAAAATAAAAAAAAAAAGGTCCAGTTCCTTATTGATTGGAGCATTATTTCTATAATGTTATCAGCAGCATTCAGCTCTCTTAAATGCTGGTAATACACACTCCTTAACCTCGAATAAAGTGTGCACGATAATGTCAACTAACTCACAATACGCGCAAAGGTCTGATTCTGCTCTCATGAATCTCTTAAAGTGCGAGCGGAAAATTCCTTGTCCAGTCAAGAACTGGGTCAGCCCATACTCTACCTCACCGACGAACCTCAAGCCATGGTCTTATCAGCCATGAAAATTGCATTGTCTCAAGTGAATACAGGAAAATTTTTAATTACATAAAAAATTATGTTCGAGAACAGAATTTCGCCCCATTTTAAAATGAGTGGGGGGCCGCTTGAATGAATAGGTTATTACCTGGATTGTAATTTATTAGAATGGATATATTTGGATGTAATATGTTTGGAAGACTATAAAAATTGGTCGTAACTATGGATAATTTAATAAATCGTTATTTATTTAAAAAAGTATGTTTTAATCAGAATTAATAAAATTTATATATAACATATATATACATATATATATGCTGTTCTTTTACCAAAATTTCTAGAAGGGTGATCACATTCTGTTTTTTTTTGTACGAAATAAAGGAAATATTGAGTTCGCGAAAAATGTCAATTTTCAAATTTCAACGAAAATATCCATTTTGACCATCCTTGAATGTATTTTTACTAGTTTTGGCGTGACGTCTATGTACGTTTGTACGTATGTATGGATAACTCAAAAACGAGAAAGCTTTTCAACTATATATCAGAAGTGGTATTTATTTCCATTGGTTACAGAAGTATAGTCAAATAAAATTTTAATTAATGATATATTTGTCTCTTATAAGGGGAAGTCACATCGGTTCGAATCAGACTTCATCACCTTTATTTTTTAACTTTTTTTAAATTTAAATATATTGATTTATTAATAATCCTCTGATTTATTACTAATCTCTGATTTTTAACAAATTTTTACGATAAATAATAAGTCAATAATAACAATAAAAAAAAAAATTATGAAAACTTTTCAGAAGTTATTAATGAAATAAAATTTTATATACTTTTCATTTAACAAAAATGTAATTGAATAGGCGTACAATGAGTATTACCGTTTCCACATCAGATATTTTTTTTAATTCTACTCATATTTAGTGAAATTGAAAGTAAATGAATGGAAAAATGTTATTTTTAAAACAAATTATTAATTTAATTTCTTTTGAATGATACTTCCATCGATGAGTCACGTATATTTACAAACAATTTGGAGGGAACTCGTTTTTTTTTTTTTTTTTTTTAACACGTAGTCTAATAACACATATACACGCATGCACTCAGCGGTACTCTTCGTTTTATACAAAACGCATTCTCTCCTGAATTTCACAGTGATGGTTCTATTATCTGATACTTTATTCAATTTGTTTTGTTTAGTATCCTTTTAGTGTCAATTTAATACAATGGTTGTTGAATATTTCTGGCATGAGTACAGTATCAGTATGGAAGGGGTTAGATCTTCAATGGCTCTGTCTAATAGCGGTGTTTGGTGCAAGAAAGAGCTGCCTGGACTCGGTCACTGTGCATGAGCTTTGCTTATCTTCTCTTACTTCAGTATATCGATCGCAAAGTCTCACGAAGTAGTTGTAGCATCATCACACCACTCACTTCTTTCTTATCCCGCCTGGGTCTTGGCCAAACTTCCATCACTATACTAACACTAAAATACTTAAATGTCCTCGTGAGTTCTGGCAAGCGCACCACCCATCCACCGTATAGTGTATATAACAGACAGACACACACACACACACACACACGAGCAAACAAGCAAGCGTAGGAATACCTACAAGAATGAATTAAGAGTTCTGTTTCCTTAATTTCATGTTGCTAGGGTATAATATAGATTTTATACTAAAAGAAAAACAGCAAAATAATGTTAAATCTTCACTACGGGCTTGATATTTATAATTCCTGATTCCTAGGCTTTTAAAAAGAATATAATTATTGTACATAATATACCTAAATCACTCACTCACAGACACGCACTAAAATATTTATGTTTTTACTCTATTTGGAATAATGAACACAATAATCAGTAAAAAAAAAAAGAAAAAGTAAATCTTCTGTTCCCTAATATTTTATTTTTTGGATTTTACATTGCATTTTAATACTCGTTTTTTAAAACTTCTTTAATCACTAGAAATATATATTTATATATTATGTAATATAATAAAGTAACTTCATATAAGCATTTTAATCTACTTAGCTTAAAAATTGATAATAAGTTTTGTTTATAATTACTTTCTATAATCAAATTTTTGTGTCTTAAAGAATATTAATTTAAAAATTTGCATTTACTGTATTTTAATTTACTTTATTTACGAATGATACCATTTCTGTGTAAAAGTATTCTGCTCTAATCGATTGGGAATATTCAGTATTTTATTTGATTCTAACCGTAAAATTAAATAAGGTAGAGACACTTTTATTACTTTATCTAAATAGCGCTACAGAACAGCTACAGCTCTAGAAGGGAGAGTATTTTAATCGGTCCAGTTTGAGAATAAACGGTTTTCACTGGATCTTGATGTGTTGACACCTAAGGAATAAAATAAAAATTTATTTGTCTTCAATATTGGCCTCAAATCTCCTTATAGCTCCAGAATTACTGGACTGATCAACTTTATAAACTTGGCCAGCTTACTTGTATATATTGAGCATTGATGTCATTAATTTTTTAACTTATAAGGTCAAGGGGGTGAAGATGTATAGAAAGATATCTGTATCTCGAGATTTCGCCTAATTTATATCATGTTTTTCTTAGACACATTTGTTAACAATTAAAAAATAACAATATTTGAAAAACATTTTTTGCACCCACATCAATTTCAATCGCACCCCATCTAAATAATGCTCTAAACTAGTAGCCAAGTGAGGATACTGCGTCAATAGTACCTGCTGTTACCACAAGAATGACTAGTGTCGCAGTCCACCATCTTGGAATTCCCCTTTTTCCCCTATGGAAAATTCTCATTTCCTCGTTTTCTTGGTCCAGGAAATATTAAATTACACAGGGTTGGCAATCAAATTAATTTTTACATTTTAAATATTAATTATTTATTTAATTATTTCATATTATTTATTTCATATTGTTGTTAGCACTGGCGTAAAGCTGTTACAGAGCAAGTTACAGGGGAGCGGTAGAATTAAATAAATCAATAATATTTAACGTGTAAAAAAGTAATTCGGTCTCGAACTCAATCGCTCAGTTTTTCGGTACCTGATGCGTTAAGCCATGCAGATTAACTATCCGATCGTGCTAAGCGAAATTTGTTTCATGTAACTCGTAAAATTACATTTTTTTAGTTACTTCCGACCGTCGTCGCTAGTAACGCCACACCCGCGCGTTTTAGTTAAGACTCATTGAATTAAATAAACGAAAAAATATTATATTAAAAAAAAAGATAAATATTTTAATTTAATTTGTGTGGGTGTCTGTGTTTAAGTCGTGCATCAGAATCAACCCACTACTGCAAGACTTTCCGGAATGTGGCTTTACCCTCGTACGGGAAAGTCCTGCAACTGTGTTGTTAACTTTTTTTTAATGTAGAAAAACTTCAAAGATTTTGATTTTAATACAAATAGAAGTTTGTAAATTAAAACTCAGATTCAGTGCATTAATTTTAAAAGAAAAAGTGAATAAAAAATGAAATATTATTGCGTAATATCTGATATCTGAATTTTGAAAGTTATATTAGGATTTATAA
This sequence comes from Zanna intricata, assembly GCA_010016005.3. Lineage (NCBI taxonomy): Eukaryota > Metazoa > Arthropoda > Insecta > Hemiptera > Fulgoridae > Zanna > Zanna intricata. Next base: position 1,831 of record JAAAKQ030255311.1, on the reverse strand, counting down.
ACCTAATGCAGGCATTCTTAAGGAAGAAACAAATAGTTAGGTCTAACAATCTCAAAAAAATAAATATTTAAAATTTTATCTTTTAATGGATAGGGGGGAGTAAAATATTCACGCTTCTGTAAATCCAGAACACGATTGAACATAGTAAACAGCTGTTTACATGAGGCTAAATATACTTTTTTTTTCTTTTTTTTTTTAAACTCCAGAACCACCGTTAAGGTATATCTTCAGAGGATGAGATGAATGAATTGTAGCGTGTGTGAAAAATGCCATGCCTGACCGGGATGTACTTTGATGACCTAGTTCTAAACAACAAAAATTAGTAAAAAAACATGTATAAAATAAATGTAACTGTAGTAAAATTTAATTGGAAGATTTTAATTTTTCCTTGATTAAGCGTAATTGACCATTAATCTTATTATATTTTCTTACAATGCACTTTATTTTTATCATGTCAGTAATTTATTTTAATGAAGTTCTATTCACAGAGAATTTTAACGGAAGAAACGTAATAAGATAAGATTAAACTTATAAGAATAACTTATGAAAAAGTTATTTTAACAATGATTAAAAAAAATCCACAAGAAAATCAAAATTAAATGTGATGTTTAATTTATTTAAGTGTGAAAAATTAATTAATTATGCACTTTCAAACCGGAAACTTCCATTAAAAATGAAAATAATAGGATTAAATGATTACTTACCTTAAAATCAATAAAAATGTTTTCTGTTGTAATTCTTAGTTTAAATATTACTCAAAGGAAAAAAAAAGAAGCAATAATGCTTGGAAGCTTGGCTATAGTTTCTTAATCAAATTTTTAATCAGCATTAAAAATTAAACATAAAAATTGCGAAACGCTTACAAAGAATTAATTTATATTATGTTTTCATAATAATAGTAATGAAAAAAAGGCTAATTGAAATAATAATTTGTTAACCGAACTGTTTATTTGAAATTATCAACAACTTACCAAATCAAATTAAAATCCCCAAAATTAAACCCCTTATATTAAGGAAAATATAAAAACCCCATATTGGTAATACTTATAAAAGTAGAAATTGGATCGTCTAAAGTAGCTAAATTCGGAATATCGTAGATAAAGTAGTGTCTTATTTATTTATATCAAAAGCCACATTTCAGAGTAAATAAACATATTGTTTTACAGGAGTAACAAATAAATAAGTTGATTTCTGTTGTCCAGTATTCAGATATTTTTAAATTTTCTCTTTGACATAATGATGACTTTTTTAGTGCTACTTTCCATTTTTAAATCTGTATGTACCCATTGTTATACAATTACAGCAATACTAAAAATTGTTTGATAAATTGTATTCATAAAAATAAATAAAAATCTTTTTTTAGTTGCAAACCAACAACAAATACATTAAATATTTTGCAGAAAGTGTCATCGCGTTTCTTATATTTTCGGTTTATTTTAGTGTTTTTCAGAATTAAAAAAAAAAAAAACATTACTCTTAGTATTTTTCAGCCAGATAAAACGTTACAAATTTTTCTTTTAGAACACACGATCAACCCAACAGGTTGATCTAGTGGTTAAATTCCTCATCGCAAATCAGCTGATTTCGAACTCAAGCGTTCTAAGATTCCTAGTAAAGGCAATTACTTTTATATGGATTTGAATACTAGATCGGTGGATACGGGTGTTATTTGGTGGTTGGGTTTCAATTAACCAAACCAGTTCCATTAATGTTAATGGACCTTTTTTTTTTTTTTTTTTTTTTTTTTTTTTTTTTTTATTCCCCCCCCCCGGGCCCGGCCTCCTATTTTGTAATCCTCGCCCGCGGCGCGCGTGCTTCCCCTTTGGGGCGG
>JAAAKQ030255310.1:0-50179 GCA_010016005.3 Zanna intricata | reverse complement strand
AAGAAAAATTGTACATATTTTGCCAATAAAAAATTTTCTGAGGTCAGTCCGGTTACTTATTATACAAACCCTGTATATTGCGGATAATAACTGACTTACCCTCGTATATCAGAACATAACAAGACTTTGCATTTAGTATAATGAATTTTATGTGTCTAGTATTGTTGCTGTTGCTTAAATTTTATTTAAATTAGTTCCGTATCTTCAGATAACACTTAACTGCTTTACATGCCTAAAATCATGTTCTTTTTGGATTTTCTACTATAATGTATTGTAGGAATATTGGTTTTGAAATTCCAGCAGCAGTCAGTCAGCATTCTTGGATTTCCATTTTCTCTCGTAACATATTTCCTGTTGAAATTAGTCTCAATGTTCATTACTCTTAGCTTCAAAATTGGTAATGAAAAAATCAGATGAGAATTTAAGCGGATTTTCAGGTATTACAAATGCTGGATTCATAACATATTACATATTTCTTTTTCAATCAATGTTTCTTTTTATCACTTTTTTTTAACATAATTATTCTTCCTAGCTCTGCTTTCCCACTCATACAAGAAACAACAGAATTTAGTAAACCCAAGCCAAATTTTCATATGAATCTTTCATGCTAGCTTGCTTGGGATAAATTATATCCAATCCAAAGGACTACTTTTAAACTACACACTGAGAAGTCCATAGAAAGACACCAATCATCAGGATGGTGCATATATCCCAAAGTTTCTAGTAAAGATTCCACATTATGGAGAATAAACGTACATATTAACAATGTTTGCCATAGAATATTCTTATTGACCAAAAGATTCCTTCTTTTGGTCATGATCCGAGATCAGCTTGGTTCTTCAATATTAATTTTTCATAATAGTTAAATCAAATAAATTAGTGTTTATTAGCAACTTAACTGCTGCAAAAAATAAATAATATAATAATATTTGCATTGTTCATGGACATGTATTTGCTGAAAAATAGGAAGGGCAACTGCAAAAACTCTTGAGGCTGATTTTAAGGTTCCCTGGTTGTATCTCAATTTTCAATTCAGAACTGCCGAAGATGTGATTTAGAATTTCAAAGAGTTTAGATTGAAGATGGGTAATTATTATTTTAGCCCTGATACCCCTATCCCCACTGGATACACTTTTTATTTCCTTGTATGAAGTAAAGAAAGTATAGAGATTGTGAAAAATTTTGGATTTCAGATTTCAATGGAAATATCCATTTTGACCATCCCTGAATCCATTTTTGATTTTCAGTGTGATATCTCTACATACGTATATATCTCAAAAACAATTAGCCCTAGGATGATGCAATTTTGGATTTAGGGCTGTTGTAACATCTAGTTGTGTGCCTCCCCTTTTGACTGCAATTGACTGGACCAAAATTTTAACTTTTTTCAATTTAAAATATTGATTTATTAATAATCATTAACCTCTCGGATTGTAAAAATCTCTTACAATGAATAATAACTCAGTAACAATAAAAAAAATATCAGACGTTAATAATTTAAATAAAATTTTATGTACTTCTCATTTAAAAAAATATGTAAGTTAACAGGCGTACTAGGAAGTCATGTGATTTTCACATTAGATTTGTGAAAGATCTGATTACTTAATATTAACTGAAAATTAAAAAAATTAATAAATTTAATTATAAAAACTAATATTTCAGGAATTGTGTAATTGTCCACTTTATTAAAGAACTTGAGAATCATATCTTGTTTTCAAATGAAATAAGTTTAAATGAAGTGCAGCAAAAAATGTGTACATGCATGTTTAACAGGCGGAAAAAGAAGTCATATGGTGTCCACATCAGATTTCTGAAATAAGGTTTTACTGTTGTTGTTTATTATGATTTATGCATCTGACAGAACATCTATGAAAGGATAAGTCTAATGCACATTTTTATACTAATAAGAAAAAGCTAGATTTCTGTTCAGTTTCATGGATGACTTTGTATGAAACAGTTTAACCATCATGTTTTCAAGAATTTTTCTAACATCGAAGTGACTATTCAGGTCTTTATGAACCTGTTAGGCAACAAAACTGGATTTCTTCGGCTGACGTTTATATTTGCAAAGCTTTTTTGACGAATTCTATATCACACGGGATTTAGAAGAAATTAAAAGAAACATGACAAACTTTATTTATAAACAATTTATTGAGGATTTCATAATCAAAAATTATACTTTAATATACTGTTTTGTATCTTCCATTTCAACATCTGATTCGTGTATTTCCTCAACAACTGATTCCTCAATAGCTTTCCTATCTTTAAGACCTATTAAAACAAAAAAACAAATTTAATGTATTATTAATATAATTATTATTTTAAAAATTAAGAGTAGTTGTTACACATATAAAGGACATCATCTGGGTATTATGTCAACAAGTTTGAAAATGTTCACATGTTTATGATCATATTATTTACATGAGCAAAATTTAAAAAAATAATTTAAAAGTAAGGCTTCTTCCCAACTAATCAAAAACTCTTATTTATAAAGATTTATTAAAATTTTTTAAAATTAATTTCAGTATTCCAAAACTTTTATGGATGTTATTTATGAAATAACATATCCTAATTATAACATAATAACAGGATAATCAACATCCTTTCAGCAATTGCACGTGATGTTCAAATGCTGAAATATAATTTATGAGTTACATGAATATATTATTTTTACATCTACTCAAACAAGAAATGTAAATTTATTTAAAAATATATAAATACTTTTTTTTGTCTTCAGTCATTTTGATGCAACACTCCAAGATTCTGTATTTAGTGCCAGTCGTTTCATTTTGATACACCCCCTACATCCTACATCCCTAACAATCTGTTTTACATATTTCAAACATTGCCTGCTTTTAACTACACTTTTCCAAATACTTCTTTCTTCATCAATTTGCTGCAACATCTCTTCATTTATCACTTTATCCACCATCTATGCTCTAAACTTATACTTTCAAAAACGTTTTCCTGATGTTTAAATTAATTTTTGATATGTAATACTACATTTCATTACTTTTGTTTTGTTCTTGTTTATTTTCATGCAGCAATTCTTGCATAAGATTTCATCCATGCCATTCATTGTTTCTTCTAAATATTTTTTACCTCAGCTAAAATTACTATATTTTCAGCAAATTCTAGCATCATTATCTTTCCATATTGCACTGTTATACTTCGTATCTACATTGTTATTTAACATCATTAACTGCTAGTCCTATGTAAAGATTAAAAAGTAATGGGGATAGGATTACATCAAAGACTGACTCCCTTTTTTTATTAAGACTTCCTTCTTATGATCTGATTATTTTTACTGTTGCAGTCTGGTTCCTGCAAATATTCTTCTATTTCTATACTTGTACCCTAAATCTTTTAAAATGTTGAACATTTTATTCCAGTCTGTATAATCAAATTCCAGGCACTATGGATAATCAGTCTAATAATGCTACTTAAATACATTTTTTCTATTTACATCACTTTCAAGATTTTCACTATTTGCTGAATAACTCTTTGAAAACAGATATGCTTGTTTTGAAAAACACTAGACCATTATCTGCCATCACCTTAATATGAATTAAAGTGCCTTTTTGTTATGATACACTCCAATAGTTCTTTGGTATCCACCTAAATAACTGACCTTTTTGTTTTAGTCCAATTTCGTTTTCAAAAAATCAACTACACTCTCTTTATAAACGTGTTCAAGTATTCAAGGTTTTAGTCATTGTCTTTCATAATACATGAGTACCAATTTTCTGCCAATATTACTCGTAAAAAAATTAGAAAATCTTTTCACTGAATTTTATGATGATCCAATGTTTATTTGAAAACTATCTAAGCTTTCAATACCAAATATTGTTTCAAGCTTTTGAGACTTTGGATTTACAATAATTCACATTTGTGATACTTCGGTACTGTTACAAACAAGCAAACCCTTTACCTTCAGAGTTATCTTGACTATATTCAATTTTTTATCTTCAACAAAGAAGAAACAAAACGTTCCTGTTGTTAAATCTGGTAGAGATTCAACCAATTTGATATTTTCATGAGCCATGGCATGACTGCAGGTATGCCATTTACGCCTTTCTTTTGATAGAATTTTATCACATTTGTAGAATTTCATCACATTACTATCTATATACACCAGCCTGCTCTACAAAAATAAACTTCATTATATTATCTGCAAATGAAACTATATCCCCTTATCTTGTTATGAGTAATATCAGCCTAAGATTTCCTCACATTTTGCAAGTGAGAACAATTTTTAACAGCTCTGTTGTAAAATTTCAATGGAATATCTTGGTGAAGAATCAACATAATATAAATATGAACAGAAATAGAGACTTATGTACTTTAATAGTGATGACTAAGAAGAGCTTATGATCTAGAGTGACCTCAATTGATTGTATAAATTTAAATAATTTCATTTAATACAGAATGAATAATTATGTGTTAAAAAGAACAATGTATGGGAAATGGAGAAAGAAGAATAGGAAATAGAAAATGGAGATAGGAATTCGAACTCCTTTTTGTTTTGTAATTTGTTTCTTCATAGAAAAAGTATTAAAATTAAAGGAAAGAAATTAATCTTAGAATGAAAATATCTAATGCAAAAGATACACTGCGTGGGATTCTACTTTTAAAATATAACAAAATTTTGACAAATTATGAGAAAAACCCTAACATAGATGATATCCAAGTTTTATAATACATTCAATCTTCTTCCATCACTTTATATTAAGATAAATATTTAAAACAATTTTTAATCCTAAATATAAACAAATCATTACTGAATCATGGTCAATTTTAAATTAATACTAAACAAAAAGAGGAGACTCTAATTTTATCTTTTTTCCCTGAAACTAATTATAGGGACCCAGGACTACAGAACAGTCTAACTAAAATAATTAGCCAAATTTTTTTCAAAAGATTGTTTACTTAGGCAGAAGATTCACATCTTATACCTTAAATATAATGTGGATTTATATAAAAAAAAAAAAGATACCAAGAAAATTTATTTTGTTTTCTTCACTAATCAATATAAAATTAAACTACAGTTTACTTTTAAGTTATTGCAGTTTTTTACAATCCTCTGTAGACAAATCTCTTTAAGGTTGCTGTGTTGGTCAAAAAAATTTTCAGTTCATCGAGATCCTTTTAACAGACTTACAATGTGTATAACTATGTTATATCTATTATAAATGTTACCTCAAGCATGTTTCCAGGGGATCCACTTCCACATTTTCTTTTTAGTTAGTTTACTACAGATCTGGATTCAGTTCTTCAATCTAAAAGTCCAATCTTGGTAAATTATGATAATTTCTATAAACTGATCATACTAGTTAAGAGCTAATAACACTGTTTATTGGAAGAATATTATAACCTAATTGATCTGTTAATACTGTTTTAAAACAAGTATTACTATTTTTATTAAAAAATACCCATTGAAAAAAATTCAAAAAAAAAAAAAAAATCTCTTATTAATTTAATGAAAAAGAATGTATTTACATAATGTACAGTGAAAACGGAAATAAAACCAAAGTTACCAGCAGCAGGAGACAGTATGAGAGAGCGATCTCGCTGTACTTCTGTAATATCTCGTTTTCTTGTAATTTCACGAGCCTTCCTTAATCGTTGCAAGATATATGTTCCTTGACGTTTTTGTCGTATCTCTTCAATCCTTTTCATAGCTTCAACTATTAAAAGAATTCAAATGAAAACAAACATGGTAAAAGTTAATTTGTCATGATCAATCTTAAAAAGAAAATTATCATAATTTACATAAATATATCTAATGATATAATGAAAGAAATTCTTTTTTCAAACGAGCAAGATTACCTTACCCTAAATTTACAATTGGGGTAAACCCCACAAGACTTGATCACCTTTTCTCTACAATTTTAACTGAACTTGGGAGCTCAGGCCTATCAAGAGGATTGTCAACTACCTTAAGAGGCTGACATGCTTGTTGGATAAAGCTGAGCCTCCAATTTCAAAAGCTTTTTTTAATAAATTCTCATAAAATCTGCAAAAATTATATTGACTTCTATTTTTTTTCCTTCTTAAATATCTTCAGTGTATATAATTCTGTGATCACTTAAGAGTTATACTTAATAAAGGGAACAAAATAATTATAACTGTTCAGTGCCTAAAATTTGGATGAGACATATAAAACTGACAGATTACAGGAAATAAAGTTTGCTTGACTTTGTTATGAATAATAAGTTGATGCATCTGGATCTTAAGTACTGCCATAAACTTTTTTTTTTTTAGGTAATTTATTTATACATACATCACTATTAAGAGTACCTGGTTTCAAACAGGTATTAGTGAAATTGTTTCAACATCCATTTTGTGAATTTTCATTGAATTTTTGTGTTGAATTCTCTCCAAACATAACAAGAAGTATTTGAAGAATTTCTACATGCCTGATTTTTTCAATGTAAAATTCAAAATATTTGATGAATGAAGTAAAAAGAAATATTTACTTAATTATAAAAATAATTAAGTTTTAATTTATACATACTTAATTACTTAAAATACTTCATAAAATTATTTCAACATGATGTGCAATAAAACACAGCGCAAAACAAACAACTTAACAAATCTTGATGTCGATAAAATAATATCAAAAGGTGTTCTGTCATAAAAATCTTTCAATAAATTTATGGCATCACTTATGAAACAATCTTTATAATGTGTGTGATAAAACCATGACCAAAATTAAAGAGAACACAGCAAGTCATACCAAGAGCTGAACTCATACTGAAGAAAATTTCATCACGTTGATTTACTCATTATTTGACTTGCTGAGCTCAGGCCTATTACGAGGATTGTCAAGAGGCTGACATACCTACAACATGAACAGAAATAGAGACTTATAGTGAAGACCAAGAAGAGCTTACCATAAATCGGACTATTGATTTAAATTTTGTTTTATTTAAACAGCTAATGATTGATTGTACAAATTTAAATAATTTTGTTTCATACAGAATGACCAAGAAGACAAAGATGTCTGGCTAGACATGAAATGATATCATTCGACTATTATATTAATCTTGACAAATATTAATCTAAAGCATGCATCAGAATATAAATCAGATGGAACAAGCAAACATACAGATGTAGTAACTTATTTGTATTGTTTGTTCCATGAATGATGGAACAAATAAATTTAAGGGGTTGTAACGTTATGTGATGGGTTATTTCAGAATACATATTCAGACTCAGCATATAAAACACAATATACGAATAGAACACCCACCTATTCCCTTTTCAGTTCCAAATTTTATGTTGACCAGTGTAATTATTCTTGTTTGTTTGATAATTATCCAGAGACTAAGAAGGGAGTGCGATTCCTTTTAAAATAAGTTAAAAATCAAAACCTTATTAGTCTACATATTTTATTTGTTATTATAAAACAATTTGGCACCTCCTTGTAGAATAACTACCTTGATATATTTGTCACTGCTTTTTCTCAAATTGTTCCATATGGTATAAAAATTACCAATCCGATTATAAATTGTTTTATAACATAATTTTTTAAATAATTTTCAGAAAAAAAAAATCATTTAATATCAGTCACTACAAACATTTAATATCAGTCAATATACACATTTTTTGTGTATGCTGACCTCAGGGGTGAAGTTGGCTTTATAATGCTACAAATACTTGACTAATCTCAGAAGGCATTTGAAATCATAATCATCAGTTTTTGAGCAAATCAAGAATAATTATTTTCTATAAATGCCAACTACATATCACAATGTTTCATACTCAGGTCAATGTTACTTTCGGTCAACTTTTAACAAATTAAAACAAGAAATTCCATAAATTAATTTCACATTTTTTGTTGCCTGTATAAGTATTCTATTCATAAAAAAGCAAGGATGCCATAATAATGAAATCTGTTTAAGTTAGCATTAGCAACTAATTCAAAAGTAACTGTTAAATCTCAGAAATGGGAAGTAACAAATTTTCATTTTTGCGTATTGATTGGAAGTACCCCTACTTCTGATTTCTACACTTTCATTTTTTCTGGGTAGTAACTTGATTTCCCCAGCATTTGTAACTTTTTAAGGTCTAAATGGTGACAGGTAATATGTAACAGCCTAGTACCAACAAATCTAGTGGAAAATGCGACATTGCAAATCAGCTGATTTCGAAGTCGAGAGTTCTAAGGTTCAAATCCTAGTAAAGGTAAACATTTTTATACGAATTTGAATACTAGATTGTGGATACTGGTGTTCTTTGGTGGTTGGGTTTCAATTAACCACACTTCTCAGGAGTGGTCAATCTGAGATTTTACAAGATTACACTTCATTCACATCATCCTAATTAATCCTCTGAAGTAATACCTTACGGTAGTTCCAGAGCCTAACAGATAAAGAGAGAAGTAATATATAACAGTCAATATGCATACTGGTTTCTTTCATGCACTTCCTTTTGATTCTCTCATAAGACTTATTAATTCATATCTAAGTTAATGAACAGCACTTTGGGCTAACCTTTCAGTTTAGAAACAAAAAGGAATATTCTTTTATTTTACAGAATCTTTCATGTATTAAAGATAGGGCCAATATTTAGATTTGAAACAACTTTTCAGAGCAAGTGTACTTTGATATTGGCATCTCTATTAACCTAACTAGTGTTTCCTAAGCATGTTCTTTTTTTTTTAAATAATAACAATCATCAAAACTATAACATCTATTTCAGACAAATTACCTATAAATTACTTTTTTCTTTTTTTTTTTTTTATACACAAAGTTTTGGATTATAAGATTCAAGCTGTACAAATATAAATTATATTCTTGTAACAATATAAAGCCAGTCAGATATATCATCCTGGAGAGGTCATACTTCAAAATATCAGTGCACATTTGGAGAGTATTTTGCAAGGTTATTTAGTTACATTTATTAAGTGTCAGAGAACAAAATCAGTAAGCAAAAAGAAAAATCTGTTAATTTTAATTTATACTAATGTTTTTATTTGTTTGAATTTTCAATATACACTTTCTTATGACTTTAAACATGGCTCTTTGATATTATATATATAGTTGATGTAAATAAATATAACAGTTAGCATACCAGCCTTATTTGCTGAGAAGTAAAATTATTTCATTTTCAGAAAAATAAGAAATATGAACAGATATTAATCAGGCAAATAAAAGTAGTATAAACTGGAAAATAATTTTTTCATAAAAATTTTTATTTTTAAACTGAAAACAAATCTTTACCAAATTTATTTTTACTGATAACAAATCTTTCATAAACATAATTGTTTGAAAAGCACAATTAAACAGATGAGCATAGTAGTAAAATTGGCAATTATAATCATTACAGAACTTAGATTTTAAAAACCTCGAGGGCAGATAAGCAACTACAGAGTCTATAGTAAATAGTATGGTTATAAAACATGTTCACTTTTAGAATAATTATAAAAATATAATGACCAGGAAATTTAAATATTTTAAAGAGCAGACGTAAAACATCAGAAAGAAGAATTATGTTCTGTGAAGTAAAAGATATTGTGAAGCATTATAAATCATACATATATCATGTATTATTTAAATAATTATGAAAAGCAGTGCATCAGAACACTGATAAGATAGAAGTAATAATGGAATAAAAGTTTACTGGATAAGAATATAAGTTTAATTCACAGCATTATTGCTGTGAATTTCAGCAGCCTTCTAAACTAAAATTATATAACATTTTCATTTAATTACTGTAAAACCACAATCTGCAGTTAAATTCATATTTTACATATTTGTGTTATAATCCATATCTGCAATCTTCAACAACCAACAACCAAAACTGCTTTCATCCCTAAAGTGATATAATGAGAACTGCCTTCACACCAGAGGAATTCATATAATATTGTGATTATTTTACTTGTCAGTATTACTAATGTCAGTATAACTATAATGTTTACTTTGCATATTTTAAAATGTAGTTGCATTAAATACAAGAAGTTTTTAATATACCACAAATATTTTCCAAAACCAACAGCTAAAAAATACTGAATCCAATAAATTAACAATTTTAGTGTATTTTTATTAAATAATTTACTTATTATTTTTTTGTATTAATTTATCTTGGAGGATTATAAAGTATAGAAACATTAACAAGAAATCTAATTCTGATTTCTTTGAATCTAATTCTGAAAGAGCTATATCTTTCTTATACTTTTATTGAAGAAATATCTGCAGGCGATATATTTTTAAACTTTTTATTTATTATTACTTTTATATTTTAAGTTATTTATATAATTTTTAAAATTTTATTTAAACTTCTTAAATAAGCTGTCATTGTAGAATATCTACAATACAACTTTACAATACATTTCATTCCTCAAATGAAAGGTACTCCAATGCTTCTTTAGCTCAGCAAGATGAAATATAGAAATGAATAATATTATAAATGTTTTATGAGTTAATACAAAAAGGAAGAAAAAATTTATTGTGATATTTTCTGGTAAAAAAGAAACAAATATGTTGTTAACGGACCATTAAGTAGCCCCCTACACTAAAATTTTGACAAAAATTACAATTAAAATTATTTTTTGCTTAGAATATGTTAAGATAATTTATGGACTTATTTTATAAAAGATAAAAAAAAACACTTCTAAGTATAAATGAATTAATCTGAAACTTTACAGTAACTATAACACTTCTCTCAAAAAAATATCACAAGTGAACCACCCACATTTCACATATATAAAACACTAAAAATGTTCATAAAAAAAATGATCATACCAGTTTTTTGCCAGAATTCTCTATTATATTTTACAGGAATATTGCGTTTCTTTTCAAATTCAAACACAGGATCAACAGCTAATTCTTTACCGACAGTTTTTCTATATGCTTTAGTCCATTTTACTTTTCTTGGGTTCTTCTTTTTCTTAAATGCTGCATGGCATTTTGATCGGCAGAATTTGAAGACCTGAAACGTATGATTAATATATAAAATGTAGATAGGTTTGGAACTGCTAAAAATTGACTTGACAGCCTTTTTTATCAGACATTGCAAACACATCTTTAATTTATATAATGTACAATAGTCAATTTTTAATTTACCCTGTAATTAATTAATCTAAAACTTGTTGCTTTATAGTATGAATGACACTGAGGTAAAAATAGAACCTCACCATCACAAACTCTGAAACAAATGTAATATTAAGTATTATACTAGTAAAATTTAATTGTAACAGAACAAAAATAAGGAAGAAGCGAAGTCCTAATAATAACATTCTGATTTTTTCATGGCTGCAAACTGGCACTTCATAAAACCAGGATAAGTTAGTGAATACATACAGGTGACTCTAAATTGCACAGATATCTCTCGGGAGATGATTCTGTAGCAAAAAAGTTCATGCAGACATAGGTCAGAGAATGGTTCATTAGCAAGTTTCAGCTTGCAAAACATTTAGCCTGCTTTCTGCTCCCTTTCAATAGTAACAAAATTCTTTGGATATAAATCAAGAGGTAAATTTGATGTTTACTTATGGTTTTTGATCTTAGAAACTGAATAAAAGTAGTCCCAAACCTCTACCTCAATAGGTTTTTAAAAAACTGGGAAAAATATGAAAATGTTTTGTTGGAAAAAGTTTATTTTAGGTTTGGAATAAAATAACTTTAATTTATCAATAAACAAAACAATTTTAATTAACTTTGTAAAGAATTTATTCTGAGAAAATTGATGTAAATAACATCTATTTAAACACAAATTTGAGAAGTTTAACATTCATTGGAAACAAAACACAAACTGGATCAGATAAGTATATGATTTTAAACAAAACAATTTAAACACAAATGATAAAAAATCTGATGTGAATACCATATGACTTCCTTGTACAACTATTAAATTACATATACACATTTTTTGCTGCACTTCATTTGAAAGTGAGATTTGATCCTCCAATTTTTTGATAAAGTGGACAGTTACACAATTCTTAAATATTTTTTTTTTTTAACCTCCGGAACCACAATTAAGTATTACATCAGAGGATGGAGATGAATGATGTGTAGCGTGTGTGAAAATGCCATGCCTGACAGGGATTCGAACCCGGGACCTACGGAATGAAAGGCCGAGACGCTACCACTCGCGCCACGGAGGCCGGCAATTCTTAAATATTAGTTTTTATTAAAATTAAATATTTTCTGATGTGGGCACCACATTACTACTTCCTTGTATGTCATAACATACACACATTTTTAGAAGTACATAAAATTTTATTTCCCTAATAACTTCTGATTTTTTTTTCATATTTTTTTATTTATTTAAAAAAAAAAAAAATAGCCAGTCGCAGGACTGGCCAATAGAAGTGACAACTTAGAAACAATGAGTAACAATCATTGGTTTATATTTATATTTGATTCTATTGCTGATTCTAACGTATGTGATTATTCATTTAAAAGGACTTAATAGACTACTTAAGAAATCTATTTATAATATAGAGTAATGGTTAATTAAATAATTTGATAATAAAAATAAAATTGGTTTTCTTTATTAAATAAATGTGAGAAAATGTTTACATTTTAATAATAAATTATATATATTTTTTTTACAATATTATTATTCCATTTCTGTGATGTTTATATTATTTGTATTACCATTATCTTCTAAAATTTCTGTAATCTGTTACTTGTGTATTATCAGATTTTTCTATAAATGAAACGATTGGTTTATGATAACTAAAATATGAAATAAATACTTTTGAATGAAGTCTATCCAAATATCTTAAATATTGCATCTATCGTTCCATATCGTGTTGTACTTATATTTTTATCATTAGAAATTGTTAAGTTTAATTTTTCTTTTAAAAAGTCTATGAGTGGCTGTGATGATTCTTCAGCAAAATTTGTGTTGAAGTCTCTGCTCAAAATTATAGTTTTTCATGAAAATTATCATTTAGTAATTTCGATCCTTCTTCTGTGTATATTAGCAAACTAGTATATAAAAATTTTATAATTTCTTGAAACATATAAAAGGCTATCGTTAAAATTTTTTGTTCATTTAAATCTTTGCAATGAGCTACGCATATTTCTCCAATTTCAGATACATTGAAACCAAAATTTGATGTATCTCTTATATGAATATAAGAATATTACATATGAGAATATCCATATGAGAACTCATGATATACATAGTGTCTTGTGCAGTGTGATAAATAGCCACTCTGGCAGCTGAAACCTGTGGTTTTTTGAAAGTGACAATGCAATTAAAATTAGAAATATCTATAGGTTGTTCATCGTTCATATGAGTTTCTGATAATATTAGTACATTTGACTGTTGTACAATAGAGCCATTAAGATCTTGTGCATGTGCTTGTAAACTTTGACTATTAAACATTGACAGCTTCCATCTCTATATCAATTACTAAAAATGCTACTACTACTACTGCAATCTAGCAATTAAAAGTTAAAACTAAAAAAAAAATAATCAAAAGTATCACCAAAAGTAATCGGTGATAATGCTAATGCTATCTAACGTTAATATTTAAACTATTAGACTAATCACACTACAGGCAGATACACAATCATGTAAATGTATTTTTTTAAAATTTTATATAAATTCAATTTGAAGAAAGCAATAAATACAAAATTATGTAATCACATAGAATAGGAAATAAATAATAAATTAATATGTCTTTAACAATAATTATTTATAACAAAATTTATACAAATTTTTTGAAATGATAAAATAAAATTATGCTCTCCTACACATATATGCTTAGCATCTTGTGACGATTTTTTATTGAGTCAGCTATTATTTTCTCAATGGAAAAGTCTATCACAAAAGTGTCTGGCACAACGCACCAAAAAAATTTTCACTTCAAAAAAGTTAAAAAATAAAGGGGAAATGACGTCTAATTCAAACCGATGTGCTTTCCTCTTTGTAAGAGCCAAATATTTCATTAATTAAAATTTAATTTGGCTATAACTATGGAACCAATGAAAATAAGTACCACTTATGATATATCGTTAAAAATCTTTTAATAAGGGCTTATTATTGCAGTTAAAAGTTCAAATTTTTAAATCCAAATTTTTTGGATTTTGGTTGTACGGCTAATCGTTTTTGAGTAATGTAGATACGTACAAACAAATATAAGTTACATAACTCATAACTTGTACAATTAAGAATTTTTAATTCTTTGTACAAGAATTTGCAAACTTGTATATAAAAATACATGTTTGCAAACCATAACAGTTTGATATTAATTGTAACAAAAACTTACAACTAATATCACGGCAAAAAATTCTCTTAAAAGACATTTAAAAATTAATATCACAGCCATAAAACTAGAATTAAAAATAAGCAAAAACTAAAAAATGTAAAATTTAACTAAAAATAAATATAATTTAACCAAGTTTGAGGGAGTATAAAGGGCCCTTTCTCAGATATCATAAAGTTTAAGAACATAGAAACCATATCGCAAGAAATAAAACTAGGTTAAAAAGTAAGATATTATAAAAATGCTAAAACTTAAAAAAAAAAATTCACAATTAAATTCTCTATAGTTAACTAGAACACGACCCCCCCCCCCCCTACATACATATGCACACACAACCAACCCACGCATGCACAGTAGTTTTTTTGAATAATTTGAGGTTTTACAATAAAAATTCATATTTTTTATGCGAGATAAAATAATCTAGATAATTTTCTGGGTCATAAAACTAGCTTACATCTGCACAGGAACAGTTGGATGAGAATAAAATAAATTTATTTATCTTCTTGAAACCATCACCACCAGCAAAAAGACGTAATCAGCGAAAACAAAAATTCAGAATAGTAAACTAAATAGATACTTACTAAAAAAAGGTATTTTTTCGATTTTGGTCCCTAGTTTACTTGCATTTTTTCCCCACAAAATTGCTTAATATAATATTTTTGACAATAACTAATGAATAAACCATTAGAAAACACACTAATCTATGAGGGAGTTCTTCATAATGGAAATTTATCTATAACTACATAATTATCCACTCCCTTCACAAATCTTAAAGCAATTAGTTTATTTTAAGTTCTCTAAAAGAAAATGCAAAAATTTTCTTATATTTACAGTAATTGCTTTTAAATTAATGAGGGTTACACTGAATTATGTATGCAGTTATACTAATTACTGCTTTATTTTCCATGAATTTTATAATTTTTCTTTACCTGCTATATAACAAGAATGGACTGACAACTCGATAGCACAGCACACCTTAATTTGCTTCAACAATTTTGTTTTGGAAAAGGTGTAAGTCGTAAAATAGTTAATACTTTGTATAAGAAATATTAAATATAACTTCACATCACCAAGTAAAAGACAGACTGACTTAGATGTCAAGCAAAAATACTAAATAAAAGCCATGTCAGATATGGACTGTGAGATGATGGGTTCATTGGAATGAACCTGTATTCCAATCGTATGTCTTTAATGTATTGTTCCATCTTTGAATATTCCTATTACAATATGATTATATTTCTATATGATTAGAGTATATATACATTTTTCTGTTTTAAAATTTTAGTGAGAAAATGATTTGTGATACCTGATATTGCTATTTATTGTGCAACTTACTTTACATACAAATGCCATAAAATATAATAATTAAGGATGCAGATAGTAGAATACATACCCAAGTAAGATGTTACACGGTGCAAAATTGATATGAGTAGATCTTTTTTGCTGTACAACTACCAGTAGCGGGACCTACTGGTAGCACCCAAGCACTACTACTACTTCTACCCTCTATAATAATATTCTGTAAAATAGTAACATGTTTATCCATATCTTGGTTATTGTTTGTTATTCACAGTGAGCTTTTTGTATTGGTCAATGTTATTTAGACAGAAGAAAAGAAGTGGTGTCCTCAAAAGCAAGATACATAAGTCACAATGGTGTGTGCTTCACCATGTGATTTTTTTTTCAAAAGGGCATTCATAAACTGGGTTAAGAGAACCCAGTTAACTTGGGTTAAGAGAATGTACATCAATTATCAACTGAAAACATGGTTGCAGAAAGATTTAATTATGTTGAAAAATATTTTAATTAAATTTTTTTTTCTTTAAAAAATGTAAAAGTTTACTTTTTTACTTTAAAAAAGTAAAAATTAATTCTATTCCTCAGATTTAGATATTAATAAACTAGATAGTAATAAGATAGATAAACTCCGATTAAGATAGTGGTTTTATCTCAACATTAAACCTAAAATCTTTTGGAAAATATAGTAAACAGTGACTATGACTAGAATTCTACTTTACTCACATGATGGGCGCATTTTGATTTATTATTTATTTTAAATGGAGACTTACTAAAAAAAAGGGTACTTTTAAATTTACATCCCCACTTTTTTTTTTGCACTTTTTCATTGATTGGAAAATGTACCTGAGAGGTGTGTATGTTGATCATTTATTAAAAAACCCCAAAAAAGGTTGATGGTTCAGGTTTGCCATATTTTCAGTCAACGAAACTGGGCTACTTGTATACAGGATGGCCTACCACCATGGTAGGCCTTGGTGGAGTGGTAAGAACCACTCCACCAAGAACAAGGGTGCTCTAAGGGCCTTTCTCCACAAATAATAAAAATATTGTTTTAAGTAAGATACAGAATAACAGAATACAAGACAAATAACATTACAATGTTCATATTCATGAATTACAAGTTTCTACAGCTGCAATAGCAGGTTGAATATTCAGTTAGAGTACCAGTGTACCACTCATATTTCTCATACTACGTCTCAGATTTTATATAGTCTGGTTGTTTTTTTCACAAATTATAAAACTCAACACAGGTTTTGTTGAAGTTATACCAACAAATTACGAAGTTTTTAACTATTTCCACTGAAAGACGGTTGCGTTCATCAGTCCATTGAGATGATATCATTGATAATACTCTCTCCACATTTGAATTGTGACCTGGTATTGAAAATAAGTACTGCAAATTTTCAACAAATGAGAATACTGATACTTATCTGTACTCTCAAAGCACCTAATCCACTTTTTACTTGAATTTAAATTCTGTTATTTACACTCCCCTTGGTCATGCTGTTTACTGATTAAAACTGTAATCGTGCTCTTTGGATAAAGAAACTGACCTTGGTTTTGACTAAAAACTCCACTTTCTGGGCAGGAAATGTTCTTTAAGAAAATAACTCAAGAGTATTTTATATTTGATCCCAATCAAGGATTGCCTTTAGCATCACCCAGTCAAAAGATTTGCTCCACTTATCCAAGTAACCATAAGCTGTCAGGAAAAATTCTTTACATTCCACAGTAACCTTCTTCATATCACTTACTTTCTCTTTAGCAATTATTTGCTTAGTTTAAAATCTAATAAGAGAGATTCTTCTCATTCTTTATGAGTCTTTAAAGTTACGTCGAGGATTAATTTAACCTCAATAACTGAAATATTTGAAGGTTCAGTTGTTTTAATTTTTCAAAAAAACTAAGACAGCTGGTTGTGGAGAAATTACAGATAGGCTTCACTCAGTGTGGCTGAGAAAAAAATCTAAGAGTATCTTAGGGGATTTTTCCTGATTGAGGAAATAAGCATTCAAAAGCTTCCCACAAACTAAAAATGTATTCAACTATAGGCATAGCCATCTTGTTCTCAAGTGGTAAAGCAACTGTTTGCAAATTAAGTCAACAAACTCGTAGAACCTTCTAAGTTCTTCAGTTCTGATAGTAGAGTTCAACAAACTATTGTTTCAAAATCCACAGCAGGGGCATCAAATGCACAAGAAACTGTGTTGTGCAATATGTATGCAGGGCATCCTATCTCCTCTGTCTTTTTCCAAATTACCTTGGAGTTTGTGGAAATGTTGTGCCTCCAAAATTAGTATTTATGTTATCAACACAAAATGATTAACACTAGTCAAAAGAGATTTACTTCAGGTAGACTTGTTAAACAGTAGCTGGTTATGATATATGAAATGTCATCTACCAATAATGAAATTTTTGTTATTTTACTGGTAATACCATCATCTACTTTAAAGTAATGAACGGCAAGAAGAAATATTTTTTCTTCTTTATGGTTGCTAGCATTGGTTGAAACCCTACAATGTGGCATTTTTATAATTCTGCAACACAAATACTAACTGAATGTGCAGAAAGCATGTTATTAATAAGTACAATAGCTGTAGATTGTTTTGTTACAACCTTTGAGTTGGGATAAGTAGTTGAACAATAACTGATTTGAAAGAGTGATGGTGTTTCACAACATGGTACGCTGTTGTACACTTGGCAGCAGCTGCTATCATATCTTTTCTTTTTTCACAAAAAAAAAAAATCAGCAATCGGCTAAAAAGAAATTGCACCGTTCATGCTATTTTTGTGTTGGTTTTTAAGTCGTCTAACAAATGAGCTCTACTACTGTGACTTACTGAAATGAAGCTGTTGTAGAAAGAATAATATGCCTCTTTTCATTCCTCTTCCTTTTAATCAAAGACCACTTTTTAGAATATTGTTCTCTGAAATGTCATTTTTGTTTTGGCACTATACACTAACACGCAACAACTTAAATATGTGCATAATGAAATAGGCTAAAACACCGGAACAACGGTAATGACACTGACTGTATGTGAGCAGTAAAGTGACTGACCTTGATTTTCCTTTTGTTTTGGTTTGACGTCTGTAGTCTGCAGACAGGCCACTGATTGCCAACCCTTCATACATGTAATCTTTTTTAAATTGAGCAAAATTTCTCTTCCCAAAACGTTTTACTGTTGTACATTTACAATATTTATTTAACTGGAACAATTTGATGTCCCAAAAAGCCTTCTCAGGCATTGAGGCATTGAGGGAAAAACCAGCGACAATCCTGGAAAATAGAGACATACGGCAATCCCGTCAAGGAATGACAGTAAAAACAGACAATAGGGGTACAATGGGGGTAGTCTCCATTTTCAAAAAGAAACAAGAGCCACAATTCTTCCAAATCTGTGGGTAATTGAAGAGAAATTAGAAATATAACCTAACCAAACTTAACCTAGCAGTAATAAATTCAGTAATTATTGCAATTATTTACTATGTAAATAATCAAATAATTACTGTTAATTAGTCAAGGTTAGTGAGTGAAGTGAGCATAGGTTAAGTTATATATTATATTTATAATTATAAGCAATAATGCTAATATTTTATGTTAGTGTGGAGCATATTTAAAATGACTGGTATAAAACATCATGTTAGGGGTGTTTTCTCCAATGTAGTTCTGGTTACTGTTATTGAGTTAGGATTACTACAGCATTTGTTTAATGATTTATTCATCAATAAAACATTATTTATATATAACATGCTACAGTAACTAATTTTTATGTGAAAAAATTACCAAAAGAAATTCACAAATCAGAAATGTACATGCAAAAATATATAAACATAAGATATGTTCACAAATATATTGATCTAAAACATAGTAAAATCATTATAGAATCGATGAATACTCATTCTTAACCCTATTGGGGTATAGCAATCGTTCACCTATCGGCTTTATTGAAGATTGACATGCGAAATAATAAATAAGCAAAACTAACTTATCTAAAGAAAGCATTTAAAAGAAACTTAACTAGTAACCAAAAAGAGAACTAATTGAAAATATTAAAACACGTGATAGAGTAATAATGAACTAACCTTGCAGTCATTTCGAACGAATTGTATTCCATGACCAGGAAAAATTCTAGAAGAACAAAAATAACAAGTTTCAATACGCATTTTGAACGTGCACTAACTTTTCAATTCCAAGTGCATTTACTGAAGCAGATTACGATTTTACAAAGGGTACATCACTGTGCTTAACATGCGGTTTAGAACAGTGGGAACGTAATTTCATTTCTCCATTTTGATTCTTGGTTTTTCAAGACATTATGAACAACCAAAAAATATAACCTTAATGATAATTAATAATATCCAACTACTAATTTAGTAATTAAATTTACTAATATCTAACTAGTTTCTCTTTACACAAAATAATTTATTACATGAAATTTAATTAAAACTTCATTGGCTATTACAGCAAAAATAACGCATGTAGCTTATATTTGTTAAGTAAAATTATCTTCAATAATCTTCTTTTGAAGATTAACATTTTTTTTTCGAATTTAGAACAATTAATTTATAGTTTGCTGATATATACGAATTCTGAATGATATATATGAATTCTGAATTTATAATAGCCATTATGTTTGCAATAATGGCTATACTGATTATACAGCTGTCACAAAATAATTAACAGCTGTGTTATCATCAAACAGCGTGCAGTGACCGTGATATATAAATGTAATGCGGTTCGTGGTACCAAAACTTAAAGAAAATTCAAAATTTGATTGTCTTAATCCTTATGATGTGGATTTACTATTACTGAGAAAATGATATGACCTATTGTCTTAGCGTAAAATTACTTAAAGTATAGTATTGTGTCATCTTTAGTAATACTGTATGATCTAACATTGAAGTGAAGTGTATTTTATTTTTTCTGTATTCAAAAACTTATTTTTAATTTTTGTAATTTTTTTATGTTTTTTAATGTACATTAGGTTATAAAACTAAGAAAATAGTTGATTCTGTAATTTATGATGGTATCATTGAAATTATTAAGTTACTGGTTTATGGTATCTTGCTTAGTTCATTGCCTTGTGCTTAATATATTTGCTAGATATTTATTACAAGATCGATACAGTTGTTTCCATATATTTATGTGATGATTATTTACTGTAGTTGGCTTAACTGCAAAACATTTTTGTGATAATAATTCGCGTATTATTGTAAGTTTAATATTTTCCATTATGAATAGTAGACAGTCATCTTTAATAACAAAATGGGAAGAACATTTAAATAGTGTGTGGGCTTGTGAGAGGAGTGAAAATGTTGCAACAAGAGAGTATGTTCAACAGTTATATGACCGCCTTCTAACTAATAAGGTAAACCCTTTAGTTCAATTGTTTTGTCAAAAATCGTGATGAAACATAATTAAGCATAAGTTACTCATTTCAAAATAATGGGACTTTTTCTAAAATCTTTTAGAGATAATTAAAAGCACTTCTTCCTCAGTGGAATTACAAGTAGTCCTGCTATTAATGGGTGCTGCTCTTATATAAGTTATAATGTTTGTGTCATTAATAATAAAAGCTATGATTATAATAGTGAGGTAGGATCCAATGCATTTGTGTATTACTTCTTTTGAAATGGGTTTATGACATTTATAATTAAAAATGAAACAGTTATTTACAATATAAACTTAATAACACTTAAGTTACCTGAACACATAATGAAATATCTACAATAATGTGAGCAGTCATTTAATATAATTTGCAATTCTATGTAGTGTTCCGGAATGAAGACAGTTATATTAAATTGAAGATTATGTCTTCTGTAATGATGTGATTTTCCGGATGATTAGATGAGAGTTCCAAATATCAACCTTAAACAGATTCTACATAAACTGTAGATGTGGGTTTAACTATCATAAAAAGGACTAAGTAATAGTGAGCATTTACTTAATCAAATTCAGATTTTTTCATATAGACCTATGATTATGTTGACATGAGAAAATATGAAGAATAACTGAAACTAAGTGTGAGAAATGCTAAATAAACCATAAACTAATCTTAATAGTTCTCATAGTCAGCTGTTTAAGAGGGTGGTACTCTTTAAAAAGTGATTTTCTACCATATTCATGATGAATAGCATGGAATATTAGTGCCAGTGCTTTCTGTATTGGCCTTGCATGGGTTATCTGCCAAAGCTTTTAATCATTTAGATCATGTATTTTCCCAATCGTAAGGATATCTTATTATGGTATATTAAAGTATGAAAAAAAATTGAAGTTGATTAAGTAAGAGAACAATTGTAATCTATATAGTAAAAGCAACGAAATAAAAGCTTTTATGTTCAAAGACATTGCCCCTATTGGCAAAACCACATAAAAACTAAGATTTGTATTAGATCTTATTATTAAACAATTTTAAGTAGGTTAAGAGTTTTAAACTTATGTGAAATGTCTGTTTTAAGGAATATTTAATTTTTGAAAACCTGATATACCTATTTTAAAATTATAAAGTAACCTCTTGCAATACTGTTGTATTCAATATAAATATAATACATAATTTTGTGAATTATGTTTGTACAGCATTAAAGTGCTGTGTGTTTGGATATTAATAATTTACTTTCAAAATATCTTTTGCCTTTTTTTCTTATTATTTTGATTTAATCTACTCTTGATCTGTGTTTATATTATTACTTCCTGTTTATATGAAAAACAAATACTTTATTACTTGTATAATTACCTTGGTTTTTGTTCTTATACATGTTATTACTCTGGTTTCCTAACGTTGATACCATTACAGTTGAGGGGGTTTGCATGTCTGAGAAGTAGGTTGCCTATATAGTAAGTTTTGTAGTAATATATATATATATATATAGACTAAGGTAAGAAATGATTCATAAACAGGGACAATAGCCCTTTTAGTAGTTATAGAGAGTGTTAGTTATTAATTTGATTCTATCTGAACAAAAAAAATTAAAAAGTCTTGCATGTTTAGGCTTTGAATACTATGTAGCTGAGAGCAGTAAAAATTAGTTACACTTTCCAAGAAAATGTTGCTTTATGTTCTTTGAAAAGAAAGAATATAAAATAATATTTTTTCCTGGATAAAATTTTTCAAAATTTTAATAAAGTCTATCTTGGTAACCCAAATTTATTTAAACTTTTAATTCCGCATAAAAAAATATTTGGGAAGTATGATTTCTTTATTCGGCACATGAAAAGTGTTGGTCTTGAAGTAGCAGTGTGTTTTTTTTTTTCCAGTTTATAACATTATTTACCTGATTGGTAGATGATTGATCCACATAATTTTATATATTTTAAGCTTAGAGCATAAGTAAATGGTAGTCTTATATGTCTACATTACCATTGTTTATTTATTATACTCATTGTTAATATTTGTTTATTATTTTCTTATTACTGATACGAGGTGCTACCCAAAAATTTGGGAAATTTTAACATAAAAATAAAGTAGCTTACCATAACTTTTAATTTCCACTGTCCCCTTCAAAGTAGACTCCTTGGGCATTGATACAGCGATCCCAGCATTTTTCCCATGATTCCATGCATCCCTGGAAGTCTACAGGTGTTCGAAGCAAATTCTGTGTTTCTTCCTGAATCTCCTCAATTGTGCTAAAATGACGGCCTTTCAATTGAAATTTTATCTTCGGAAAGAGAAAGAAAAAAGTCGCATGGGGCAAGGTCAGGCGAATAAGGGTGCGTGGGGAATCACAACTGTCTTTTTGGAAGCCAAGAAATTCCAAACGGGTAGCGATTGCGCATAGGCGCGTTGTTATGGTGCAGAACCCAGCTGTCGTTACGTGAAAGCATTAGGCGCAAACGTTGTTTGTGCCTAATGCTTTCACGTAACGCGCTTCAAAACTTCACAATTGAACATCCCATTGATAGTTTCACAAAGAGGAACAAATTCCTTATGGATTAAATTCCTTTGATGTCGAAAAAAACAATCAAATGGACTTCACCGTTGCTGCGAATTTGGCGTGCTTTTTTTGGCCGCGGTGATCTTGGTGATTTCCACTGCAACGACTGCTGCTTAGTTTCAGGGTCAAACCCGTATACCCATGTCTCATCATCAGTTATGATGTTGGAGATGAAGTTAGGGTCATCTCTTGCT
This sequence comes from Zanna intricata, assembly GCA_010016005.3. Taxonomy (NCBI): domain Eukaryota; kingdom Metazoa; phylum Arthropoda; class Insecta; order Hemiptera; family Fulgoridae; genus Zanna; species Zanna intricata. The sequence goes on along the minus strand of JAAAKQ030255310.1, from coordinate 26,527 downwards.
GAATTTTTCAATTCACTACAGACAGCTACGTGATTTTGTTTCTGGTCACTGTTCAAAAGTCTCAGTATGAATTTTGCAGCAATGCGTCTCATGATCAAATTGCCCGACAAGATGCGTTGCACGGACCCATATGACATTTTTACGATTGCACAAACATCATACGTTAAATTTTAGGTATGAATAATATGGCACATAAAAGTATTGGTATTGAAGTAGCTGTGTGTTTTTTTTTATTTACAGTTTATAACATAGTTTACCTGATTGGTGGATGATTGATTATTTGCTTGGTCTACGATTTTCAACAATAGCCTCTCGTACTTTTGCGATGTTTTCCAGTGTTGCACTTGTTGATAGTCTTCCTGAACGCTCATCATCATCAACTGTCATTTGTCTATCTTTGTATTGTTTGTACCACAAAAAAGTTTTACTTTTACTCATAGCATTGTCACCAAATGCTTCCAAAAGCATGCAATGGGTTTCTGCACGAGTTTTTTTAAGCATGAAGCAAAATTTTATGCTGGTTCTTTGCTCTTTAAAATCTGCCATTTAGAACTTCGCCGAAGCAGTAAAACACAACGTTACACTACCGATGAAAATCAACAATGCAGCCTCTCACCGTCAGAGCTGTTTGAACACAGATTCACAAAGAGTACTGTTAGCCACATCTAGCAGCAGCAGGTCATACCAGCAATGGTTTACTCGCGAAATTCAAATTCCCTGAACTTTTGGATAGCACCTCATATTTATAAAAATTGATGAAACTATGTGTTTCTTGAAAACTATATAATATGTTGCTTTTCTTTTACAGGAGTTGGTTCCATTTCCAGTTAGGTTGTTAATGTTTATGGAAACTTTTAAACTTGAAGAAAGTTTTGGACTTGGATACAATGAATGTGAACTTGATCTTCAAAAACACATTGAACGACTTCTTGTTATGCAGTATCGACTTGCATGTACTTGGCGATCTGAATCAACATTTTCTGTTGTATTGCGGCAGCGAATTACAGTTCTTCAAAGAATACTTCATGCATTTAAAAGCAAATATCATAAAACAGAAAAGGTTTGCATTTGTTGACTACTTGGACAATTATGTTGATATTTATATAATATTCTCATGTGTTCATGGCTTGGTCTGGATATCGAGAAATTAATAATTTAAAAATATTTATATAATTAAAATTTATTAGTTTAATAATGTAGAACATAAATCAATAATAATAATAAAGACAATAGTAATAACAGTAATAATAATAATAGTGTCAAAAATAATAATAGTAGTAGTGTATAATAATCACAATAATAATAAATGTCAGTAATAGTAGTAATAATCAATAAATTACATACAAAGTTGAATTTCAAATAGGACAGGATTTATTTATAGGTAGTTGATCATAAAAACCAGAATTCAGTCCCATTGATAAAAGACACTATAATGACCGTTAATATTTACATCATTAACAACTGGTATTGTATTACTATGATGATAAGATTAATCTAAAGTTCATTCAGTTCTATTCTCTGCACGCTCATTCATAAACTATAGGGTTCATAAACCATAATGAATGAATTTAATACTTTACTCCTTTAACTAATTGTCCATAGTAACTCATTAAACAACCTCCTATATTCTCCCTCTGTTACATCTGGAATGCTTGTGATGTCATGCCGAACATTACTCTACACTCTATAGTACTACACGTTGACAAGGCCTTTTTTGCAGGAAATTTTGAGAATCAACATCGATTTTCTTGAAAATTGGGATTTAGGTAGTATTTACAACCTTCTTCAAAATCTACTCTGTGCCGAAGCAGGCTTTTACCCTAGGGGTGGAAGCCACCCCTTCTAGAGGGTGAAACATTTTTTAATAAAAATAAACTCGGAAATCGATAGATTGACCAATACTAAGCAATGTTTGTTCTATAATGTTTTTTTGTAAAGTTGATACTTTCCGAGTTTGGTTTCATGATTGAAACTGTACATTTTTCATTGAAAAAACATGAGTTTTTTTGCATCGCATGTTTTTAACCTTTTATCACGAATTACTTAAAAAAGTTTTCATTTTACTGAAAAAATTATTTAGATCAAAACTGTAGCTAATAAAAAAAACAAAGAAATTTTTTTTTTAATGACTTCTGCAAACCCAATACAAATTGAGTTATTGCTCATTAAAGGACGTTTATTTTTTGAAAAACTTGAAATTTGAAACCTTCAACCTTAAATAATTTGAAAATGGTAAAATTTTTGGGGAAAACTCAAGAGATCTTTTTTAAAGAACTTAAAAAACCTTTAAAATGAGCACTGGTAAAAGTCTTTTGCATAAAAATTTACTGACTTATAACAAAAATAAAGTCACTTCTTTTTTTTTTTTTTTTTTGTGAAAAAATTTAACATTTACACCCTTGGCATTACCACCCTAATTGAAATTAATCACAACCCACTTGCTGTTTACTTTATATATATATATATATATATACACACATCTATTTTTTATCATTTTCTCTTATTATTACTGTAATTTTCAATTTATTAATTTTTATTTGTTACGTTTAGGTTATTAGGGTAATTTTAAGGTTTAATAGCCTAAATGATAATTATATTTATATTTTATATAAATAATAAATAAATAAATAAATAATAATGATAATTATATTTTAAATAACAAAATATGAACTTTGCTGTAAACCTTTGAAACAGAATTTTTGAAAGTATTTGAAAATATTTTAAAGGGTTGTTAAGGTTGCAACATAAAAAAATATCCTTGATCTTATAAATATGTTAATTATAAATATTTTAACAAAGTTACTTAAAAAAAAGTTATAACCACAATTTTTATATTTTTTGTCGTAAGGGTTTTTTATTTTATTTGGTATTTTATCTCGTATTATTTTTTATCTGGCTTTTATAAAGGTTGAAGAGTTTAAAAAATAACAAATTTTATTTCACCAGTGAAATATTCTTAATTCGATATAAATGCACTTTTAAATCATTTCTAATTGTAAAAAAAATCGTTGAAATTATTTTATAATAATTAATATACTCGGGGATGATTTATAAGGGTTGAACAAGCGGTTAAACAAATAATTATTTTATTTTGCTAGTGAAGTAATATACATTTCATATAAATGCACTTTTTAATCATTTAAAATTGTAAAAAGCCTTTTTTTAAATATTTTTCAATATTTATTGCCCCCAGGGGTTAATTTATTAGGGTTGAAATGTCACAGAAAATAATGTATTTCATTCAACTGAAGTACAATAATTTAAATTTAATATGTCGCACTATTAAATCATTTCAATTAGTTTCGAAAATTACTACAATTCAGGGGATGATTTACATATATCTCGGATTTTTATTTTATACTGGGATTTTTATTTTTTAGAGGTGAAAACTATCCCTTATTGCATAAATTTTAAAATGTATACTATACTATATAGTTGCTTAAAATAATGTTTAAATGAATTATTTGTAGATCTCTTGACAAATGTGAACAAGATATATCTTTGATAGTATAGTATACATTTTAAAATTTATGCAATAAGGGATAGTTTTCACCCCTAAAAAATAAAAATCCCAGTCTGGCACAGAGTAGATTCTGAAGTAGAGGGTAAGTAGAGCTTAAACCCAAAGTTTTATGAAAATTGGTGTTGATTTCCAAAATTGCTAGGTAATACGTTATTGTACCGTTGGTGACTGGACTAATCTTGACTGGACTGTCTTACAACCGTTTTGGACTCGTATGTTTATACTTGCCACTTCAAAACTGATCTTAACTCATCTTTTCTGGGTAGTATTTATACTCCTATCCTTTTGACCTGGAGCACCAGTCCCAAATTCCTTAAATGTTGAGATTTCAGAATTATCATCAGAGTTCTTACATTTCTTCATGAATTCCTACCCTGGTCTGGTAATTCTTCTTGTGGAACATCTGTTGTAAGTGTTTTATTGGGCATTGTTACAAAGAACGATTGTTAAACAGAACTGTTAGCCTTAGAAAAAGGATTCTTTTTAGTTCCCTTCTGGATTCCTCCCATTATTATATTTTGTACTACCTTCTTCATTGGCAGCAATCCATTACTCAAGTCCATTATACCAGTTTTGTTACAATATAATGCTGAAATTACACATAATGAGCAAAACAGTTCTATTAGCCCAGTTATATTGGGATTCTTTAGGGGAAGATTAATAATTTTCTGTAATTTTTCACAAAGATGTGCTATTATTCTGATGCATTAGTAATAGCTATTCAAAATAAAATTCCTTGTTTTTTTGTTTTCGTTGTGCTTATAGGAAGAATAGTGTGATTGAAAAACAAAGAACACATTTTCTCTACCAGAAACAATTTTTTTGCTTTTTAGGGAAAAATTGTTGTATAAATTTTGCTTATTCACTCATTTTTTATTGGCGTTAGCATAATTCAGAAGTACACCTTACTTTCTTTAGATAAGTTTTTTTTATATTTCTCTTATAGTTTGTGCTGAAGTGGTTATGTTTATTGACCACTTTGGTATAAAACTGTGTTGCCATTTTGATTATTGACACAATCTTTGGTATATTAAGTATTGTTGATATGTTCATCTGTTCTCAGATGATGACCTGTGGAACATAGATTACATCATACAGCAAATTAACAGGTTGGGTTGCCACTTTAAATTAACAGTAAGGTATAAAGTATTAAATTACTTATAAAATCTATCAAAGTGTAAGGCAGCTGAGGTATAGTGCAGATAATCTGCTATATTGATTCTAAATGGGAAATAAAAAAGATTTTAAAAAAATTTCTTTTAATGTAGTTGTTGCTGAAAAAATATTTCAATTAAATTTTTGTAATGTGTCTTGGTTATGTTTTACTGAGATGTTGAATTAAGACGTTTACATAGTAAGATACAAAAAGAGGTATTATGCTAGTAAACCCTACAGAGGTATCTCTGTGCGTAGGATTGGACAGAAAAAAAACAAGAAAATAACACGTATAAAATGTAATTAAGTCAAAAAATAACCCATCCTTCACCAATGCCAATTAATAGACATTGTATATTTTAACACAGAATTTTAAGTATTAAGTAACAGATATAACATTTCTTTTAATATAATAGTAAACATTAGACGAGATCCATTTTTTCATTTTTGTTGTACCTGATTTGGTATTTCTTAATACGTTTAGTTCATTAGGAAGGCAGTTGTAAATGCTAGTAGCTTTAAAAATACTATTTTGGTTCCCACAGTTTTATGTATAATAGGTAGTGGTAATTTTTATTTCTAGTTATACTACTGGAGTTTATGAATTTTTCTTTTAAAATATCGTAATGATATGCGAGTGAAACAAAAGCAAAAAGTTGATACAAATTTAGTGGCTTATTATCCACTAACAAACCATTATTGAAGACAATTGTAAGTAATTTAGATTGAAGTTTTTGTAGCATATTTAAGTTATTAAAATACAGCCTCTCCATGCAATTATTTCATAATTAATAATACTGTGGAAAAAAGCATAGTAAATCAAAATTATTATTATTATTGCGTCAAAATTATTTGATTTTGACGCAGCTTTGAAGGCTTGCTGTGTGGTGTCTGTCTACTTCCAGTGTTTTACCCGCAGCAGGTCAGTCAGCGGCGTGGAAAGCTCTGTGAATCTTGGGATATATTCTTATATCCCAAGATACAGGTACCGAGGAATTTTGGAGCTTTTTTCTTGACCCAGGAGGCTTATGTTCAATGATGGCATGTTGGTGTTACTGCTGGGGAATATTAACCGTGGGTGTAATTTCATGTCCCAAAAATGACACTTCATCACAGCTAAAAACTGGTATTTCTTCAAAGAGCATGTCAGATAATGGAGTTGTAGGCGTTCTGGAACCAAGTCTAGGTGGCGTAAATGTTTTTCCCAGCTACTGCTGTACACAATAATGCGTCCAGATAGACCAGGCAATACTGGTGGAGGAGGCCAGTGAGAACGTCTTACATTAGATGTTGGAATGTGCTAGGCACATTTTTCAAACCGAATGGCATGACGTGGAACTGATATCGACTGCCTTCTGGAACAGAAAAGGCTGTAAAACGTTTGGCCGATTCCTCCAGGAGTATCTGCCAATAGCCACTTTTAAGGTCGATTGTTGAGAAGACGTGGGCGCTTCCCAGGTCTTTGATAGTCTCATAGATCAGTGGCAGTGGTGAGTCCACATCCTCTGTGATGTCGTTCAGGCCGGAAGTGTACTCAAAAAACGTGGTGAAGAATCCTTGTTCTAAACAATGACTACTGAACTACAATGACTTGTTCTTAACAATGGCTACTGAAGAGTTGTAGGGCGATGTCGATGGCTTTATCACCTCCTGCCTCAGCATCTCTTACACTTGTTCTCTTATAATCCGTTTCTTTTCCTCGCTGTATCGGTACATCGGTAAGCGAAACGGCCGGCTTCCTTCCCGAAGTTGGATTTCATGTACTGCTGATCGAGTTGGTTGCAAGGGAGTGCTGGAAAATACTCCTTGGTGCCCTTCCACACCTTCTCCAAATTTATCTTTACCTTAGGGGGTGCTGTATCTTTTACTGCCAATCAGTCCATTTTCGATGCTGCAGGTTCGGGTTGATCGTGCCAAAAAACGGTTTTGCGGGTTTCCTGGCCCGGATGGAGGCAGCCACGACTGTAGTCCAACATGGCTTGTTGCTCCTTCAGCCAGTCGTGACCTGAGATGATTTCTTCCAGAAGCCCCGGGATTAGTAGAAGCGTTGTGAGAATTTTTGTGTCGCCGTAGAGAAGCTCTGTTTGCACCACTCCCGTGATACGGCAGGAAGTAGAATTCAATACCAGATCTTGATGTCTGTGTTGGAATTGGCTTGCCACGGTAACAGCTCAGCTCTTCCAAAGCTAAAGTTGGCTGCAGAATCTATGCCCGCTTTCGTGAGTCGTCCCGCTACTTCGACGGTGATTCTAGAGATATTCGAGCCTAGTTGATTGAGGGCCCCGGCTGGCTCCACAGCTGGGATCCTTACTCGTTTCCCTGCTGCAAATTCTTTGTTGGGCAGTCTGTAGAAATGGCGCTCCGGGCAGTAATGACACCATGGAGCCAAACTGCTTCTACATCTAGTTGCCTTGTCACTTGTTTTAGCTTTTGAAATATCCGTTTGAAGTTCACCTACTCGATCCAGCGAGCTTCGCCCAGAATTAACATGGATTTTGTGAGTACTCTTCAACTTCATTGTAGCTTGGATTTCCTGCTTGTCTGCTTCAATGATGATGGCCTGATGCAGCAGGTCGTCAATATCTCATGAATGGTTGGAGCTTGCAGCGAAAGTCGAATCTGGGGTCTGAGCTGTTCCAGCAATATTGCTAGGAAGGCAACATCACTACACCAAGTGCTAGTCTGTGAATGAATTTCTTTTTCTGTAACAGGAAAAGCTCCACCGATTCATTAGCTTCTTGCATTTGTCCATAATGTTGAGACCAAAGCTTGGCAGTAGTTTGCGGGCAGTTATATTGATGCTGGAATCGATCGATGAATTCGGAGCAATCGAGTTGTAAGCCTTTGTATTGCCTGGCCCAGGACAGAGCCTCTCCTTTCAGCTGTCCTTCGGCGTACTTGGCCTATTGCTCAACAGGCACTCTCCGTTCTTGTAGCTGAGTTTGTAAACGAAAGAGGAACAGTTCTGGGTCCTCATGCGGTAGACCGCTGAAGACTGCGTTATCATCGGAGGAAATGCTGCACGGATGCCCGCAGCCAGACAGTCGATGTCGTTGGGTGCCTTGTGTATTAGTCTATCAGCTAACAGTTGGTCGGTAGAGGGGTGTCTATATCCAGTCTTCTTGAAGATTTTTGCCTTACGGTGGGTGCCGCTTGTTGCTAAATGGCTTCGATGACATGTAGAACCTTAAAACCTGCTGGTGCCATGAAAAGGGCAGTTTTTCTCGCTGAATGGCTTCGGTGGCTTGTAGTTTAAAACTTTGTAATAACCCTGAGAAGGAATGTTTGAGGTTCTTGAATGGTTGACCTGAAAAAGGCCTTTTTTGCGTTAGCTCTGAGAAGAGTTGTTGGATCCGGTAGATGGTCTCTGGTGAAGTCGAGGAGTTGGCGGCTCGTCCGTTGAAATTCGACCCGGCTTTCCCTCAGCGAGAGTTGGGTTCCCACTGCAGCTTAGTGGGAACCCAAACGCGGGGGTCTGGTGGTCTCCACTAGAGTGGGGACCCCCAGAGCCCCGCAGTGTTGGCGTCGGTAATCATTCACCGGCGCGACCGACGCGGTTCTTCCCGAGCGATCCCGCGCTGGGCTGGCTCGCAGCTGCGTCTGCCGGCGAGCAGGGCCATGTAAGCCCGGCGAGTTGGAGCAGGAAGGTAGCGTCCAGCAGCTCCCTTGGCGGGCAGGCCAGGCCTGCTGTTTAGGCGGGGTGGCCCCACGTTGAACCGGCTAGGGAACTCCTTCGGTTTTCTTCCATTTTCTTGTTCTTCTTCTTTGAGGTCTTCTTCAGGTGGTGGTCGACAATGCCAAGAAGCCTTCCTGTATTCGAGCCTGTAGTGGTGGGGCAGCGGACTATGGTAGGGGATATGCTTAAGCAGCTAGCTATGTGGTGGGAGTGCCGCCTGTGTACGTGCCTATGTATACTGCACTCCCACTGACATTGAGCTGTAACACGTCACGTCCGCCGATTTACATAAGGCATGTTGTAACGTGGTATATTGTCAAAAACTTGAACTCTTCTAAATCTAATGGCTGGAGCAATACTATCCCATTATCATTTTGAAAAAATATGTTCTAACTTAATTTGTCATTAGTCTTTTACCTGTTTGTTGAATGTTATTAAAAACTCTTATTTTTCTGAACTGTTGAAATGTAGTTGTATAGTTTCTTTATTCAAGAGAGGTGTTTCATCAGACTTAGTATGATTGTGTTCTGATCTTGCTTATCATATGTTTTTAGAGGGTTTTTGAATTCATGCTTAAGCACATTTTGATTTTAATTTCTGTTATGATTTTCTCTTTAGTTTAAGGTCTGGTGAAGATATTTTTTTTGCCATTAGTGAGTTCATTGAATTTCATATGGATCTGATAGGGAATGAGTACTGTTAAGCGTGTCTCTGATCTATCTGAATCATTGGGTTGTGTAAACCATTTCTACATTGTAAACTGTCTTTGACCGGTATTTTGAGTCACATATTGACTTTGTCCTGTTTAGTTGTAGAAAGCAAGAAATTATACTAAATATGGCTGATATGAATTATTTAAATCAAGTGCTTTATTAAATGGGATTCTCTAAGGTTCTGTCTTTATTGTACTCCAAGGTCTTTATAGGATGCTCCATTGGCTTTATAGGTACTCCATGGTTCTGTCTCTTTATTTATTAGGATATTTCATATCCTAAATTAATTTTAGTGTTGATGAGACCACACTTGTTTCATTGAATTCTGATTCTGATATTATCTTTTTGCTTGATGTTTCCTATGAGCTTAATTGCATGAACTACTGATTTAAACAACAAAAATGATTAGATGTCAAATTCTATCTCTTTTTCTGTTTTAGCCTCCGGAACTGCCGTATGGTATTACTTCAGAGGATGAATGAGGATGATATGTATGAATGTGATTGAAGTGTAGTCATGTACAATCTCAGGTTGACCACTTCTGAGAAGTATGGTTAATTGAAAACCCAACCACCAAAGAACATGGGTATCCACGATCTATTATTCAAACCTGTATAAAAATAACTACCTTTACTAGGATTTAAACCTTAGAACTCTCGACTTTGAAATCAGCTGATTTGCGATGTCACATTAACCACTAGACCAGCCCAGTGGGCTAATTATATGTCATACTAATTTGCTGTATTTCAACACTTTTTTAATTTCCAATTAAAAGTAACTTTGAAAATATTTGGATGTGATTTTGCAAATGTTTTCCTAATAGTAAATCATGTTATCTGATATTATGTTTTTGTATTTTCATTTTACATCAGATTAATATCAGAAGAAAAGTGCTCTTGCTTTTTTAGTTTTGTTTGGATGTTTATTTAAAATATTTTCAAAAAATTTACATGCCTATATTGAAAATTATGGTGTAAGTTATAGTGAAATAATAATCTCATAGTTTATTTTGTTAAGTATGTTGTAAAAATAATATGTGGCTACAGCTTTTTTTTCTGTTGTTTGTCATTATCGTTCCTGAAGAAATACTCTTTTAAAAAGATATGATTATGCGGATGTAGTACCGATATCCAGAAATATGTAAAAAATGATTCTATTATCATTGTGGTATGGAACACATGATGCTTGTATATTTAAGTATAATAATTCTTTGTGTCAATTCTGTAGATGGCCCTAAGTATCATTTCAAAAATTACCAGTGATAAAGATAAAAGAATCAAATCGTGTGTATGCCTGTGTCTTGCACTGCACTACTAAGACTGATATAGAACAACAAGGCTTGTAACTATTGGTACTTGCAGTATCAAATCTTAATTTAGCCAGTCACTGTACGTAATTGCATATGCCACTACATTTTCCTTCTTAACTGTTTCAAAACAAAAATTGAACTTATTTGGAATTATTTAAAAATAAAAATAAGTATTTCAACACATATATTATTGGAATAAAGATGTTAAAAGCCATGAATTTACATGCAAAAACGGCATGAAGTTTACAAGTATGTAAAATTTCACATTAGGTGACCAAATAAAACACACAAATCATACATTTTTAAACTGCTTCAAGATGGGTTCCATAAATAAAATCCTCCTGCAATTCCACCTATTGAGGAGCTGAATTGCTCTGATAAGATTTTATAAGATCCCATTTCCATATATTTAGATGTTAAATAAATTTTTTAAATTTATTTCCAACTTTTGACTTGCTGATCGGTGCATGAAGTATTAATTGTATATTTAAAATGATTGATGATAATTTTTTTCTTTATCTGTTTTTGACAATGATACTTGATTTTGCTGCCTGTGACTTTAGACAGCAGTAATCTTTAATGAGGTATGATTTTATGTGGTCAGTAATTATTTATGTACTGTTGATATTTTCTCTTTATACTTAAATAATTATTCTTTAAGGTTAAGTAATTAATACATATATAAATGATTATTAATGCTTATTTCTAAGTTGCATATTTTAATGATTTCTATTAATTTCTTCTCAAGGTGAAAATCCCGAGCAGTGTAACTGAGAGTGATTCTCGAACTGAAACTTGTGATGTGGTAGCAGATGGTACTATGAATGGGTCACAAGCATTACTGGAAATTGCTGTACGATCTGGATTATCTTTACTATTCGCTTTACTTAATCAAAGTTGGGATTATAGTAATACTACTGGTAAGATTAATTATGCTGTTTGCCAATTGTTTTTATATTTTAATTTTTGATGATGATCTATAATAGAGCAGTTGTTATCTTTTCTTAAGCCTGAATTTATTTTAAAGACTTGAATCTGAATTCAAGATAACATTTATATACTGTAAATCAGTGATGCTAATTTCAATTTATCATTTCAAAAGTTTCTGTTATAAGTTAAAGGTCTTTTTACCATTTCAATTTTTTATGCTTATTTCATGATTTTCTACTGTTATGTTGTTCTTTAAGGCTTTGTATGAATTTTTATTTTGTAATAATTAGAATATTTCTCATATGTTTATATTAGGTAAGTTAGAAAGTAAATGGAAATGTTGATTTTCCTCCCAATCACATATATGGCTGCAATGATTGTTCTGCTATAACTCAACCTCTATCAGCTGTTCTTTGAACAGCTGTTTCATTGTTAGCTATTTGTGATTGTGTTTAAAAATCTGTTTAAAGTGAGTACTCTTTTGTCTGATTGGAAGGAAGAAACGCAAGCAGTGATATGTTTTCTTAGTTCAGAAGGCGTGAAACCAGCAGATATTATTTGTCAAATATTGTAGTATTGCAACAGCAATACGGAGAGAGTTGTTTGAGTGAAACAGGATCTGCAAATGGACTGATTGCTTTAAAAATGGTAGGATTTCTCTCAGTGATGAACAGCGGCATGGTAGGCCTTCCACTTCAAAGACCAACAACAAAATTGAAGTGGTTAAACAAATGATTCTCTGTAATCAATTATAGTCGATGACATTGCAGGTGAGTTGAATATAAGTCATGGTTCATCATTTTCAATTATTTATAATTCTTTAAACATTTGAAAAGTCTGTGCTTGCTGGGATCCATGTCATCCACAAAGAGAATTGTTTGAAAACTTCCCAGAAGATTTGAAACATTATGAATATGAAGGAGACTCATTTCTTAGGCGAATAATAACCACTGATGAAACATGGGTCCACCACTTTGAACCCAAGAGTAAGTGACAAAGTTTAGTGTGGAAACATCCTTCATTTCTTAGAGCAAAAAGTTCAAAATTCAGATGTCTGCAGGAAAGGTGATAATGACGATGTTCTGGGATGTAAAAGTTCACTTTTGGTTTACTTTACACCTAAAGTTTAATCAGTGAACATTGACAACTATTGTGAGTTACTGCATTTACTGAAGCAAATAATCTAATCCAAAAGACATGGTAAACCTTCTAAAAGTGTGGTTTTGCTTCAGGATAACGCTCGAGTTCATATGGCAAAAAAAAAAAAAAACGGTCCATTGCGCCTTCAAGATTTGAGCTGCTGGACTACCCTCTGTACAGTTCGAACATGGCTCCACATGATTTTCATCTTTTTGGATCATTAAAAGAAGAGTTGCCAGGGACAGTTTATTGATCTGTTGAAGAGGCCATAGAAGCGGTGAAAACTTTTCTGCACACCAGACCGAAAACTTTCTTCCATGAAGGAATTCAAAAGCTTGTTAAAATATGGACTAAGTGCATAGGAGTAGATGGGGATTATGTTGAAAAATAATGCACGTATCATTTATGTATTTACAAACAAATATATTGATTTTTTGAATTTCACTTTACTTTATGATTTGCCCGTATAGTATGGAAACAATGTTTTGAGTTTAGTGGCTTTTTTGTGCTTCTCTTTCAATAAAGCTTTTTTTTTCTCACTATGTTATCTCCTAGTATTACTTAATTCTTATTCTTTTTTTTTCATAGTTGAGATTTTTTGAATAATAATTATATCTGTAAACAGCTTTCCAGGAGGTCTGATAATTTAAATAAATGAGCTTATCATTAATATACTATCAGATTATAGAAACTAAGTTTAAGTAAAGTATTATCTTTATAAACGGTCATACCTACACTCAACTGGTTAAATGAAACAGAATCATTAAATCACTATATGTAAATCATCTTTTATAAATGAATTTAAAATCTAAAACACAGTTTTAATAGTAACAGTGTTTATTTCTATTAGAAAGTGAAAATAAACAAAACAAAGTGGGTAAAATGCAGTATGAAAGGTAAATAAATGAAGACAGCTACAAACGGTTAAACCTCATGTTTAAATTTATATTGAAAGTATCATGTCAAAATCAGAAAATAATATCAGTAAAATAGTTAATTATATCAATAGATAAAAAACTTTTCTTATTCTATAAATAAAAGAATCCATATACATATAAAGAACTGGTTATTTAGTTTGAAAAAAATGACCAATGGAATATTACCTGTTAGTACAATGGATAGGTGTAACCAATGAGTACGGTATACCAGTCACATCATATAACTGTAACAGCTATTGCTTATTATATATGTATGTATAATCATGCTAAAGGATTAATAATGCTTTTATATCAGCTATTTTTATTTCTTTGTTTTTATTTATTTGGTACTTTCCCTTTAACTCAACCTCATTAACTTTAACTCAAGTGAACAATTTAATGCAAAAATTTAATTTTTATCGCTTGTTAAGGTATGATGTTACTCCAAATATTTTAAATTTATTCAGTTTTGAAGTAATTTATAGAGCCTGTTGTTTGCTTTGTTGACACTAGCAAATAGAGCGAAATAAAGCTGTGAATCTTTATTTGATAGTTAATTTAAAATGTATTTGTTAAAATTATAACACAATTTACAGTTAAAATATATTAATAGTTGAAATATTTGCATTATTTTAAATTGTGGTAGTCTAATATAACTCAAAGCTTTATGTTCATAACTATTTTAAACCAAATAAGATGACAGGTTCCTATTACTTTATTGCTGGAGCAAGTAATGATCTATTCAAATTAAAATCTTTGTAAAGCAATTTAAAATTTCACAAATTTCTGTTTAAACAACACTTTCACAAAACTGATTGATTAATCTGAATTAGGTGTAGACAAACAGAAAAATGTATTGGGCTAATATCTGTTGTGTGACAGTGTAACCTCAGTTTAATACAAAAGTGTGAATCAGACATAACATTTGTGTTTAATCTGTGTTAGTTTATCGTGAAGGTTTCCTGTCATTTTAAAACATTTATTCCTTCTTTTAGTTTGGTAATACTTATGCATGTTTATTTGTAAAATTTGTTTGCTTATGTTTGAACACACATACACATGCACGGATGCACGCACACACACACATGCACGCGCACACACACACACATGCGCATGCGCTGATATGGATACTTTATTTCTTGTGTATTTATTAAATAACACAAATTTTACTAATTGGTATGTACACCTTCACTATTTGAGTTGATACAAAATGTGTTAGTTCTCTCTTTGGTCATTACTTGGTATTGTTATTTGCATTTTAAGTGATAGGCAGGATTTCAGGATGGTTGAGAGAATGTTAAAAATGATCAAATACCAGGATAACCATTTAATCAAAATATTATCAATACATTTAGGAAGTGATATTGAAAAAATTGTTTAACATTACAGTGAACTAAATATTTAAATGATTACATAAATTGTCAATGTTTTATAAACTTTTTATGTTTTGAACAATGATTTTGAACATTCAAAAGCTGAGATTTTATAATACCAAGAAGGTCACACTCTTGATAGAATCAAATTTTTAAGTACTTTTTGTAAATTGAACACAGTGATTTAGAGATAATCATTCATTTTTGAAAAATATAAGAATACAAGAATTTGAATTCATAAAAAATTATTCATAATGACTGCAAGAAAAACCAATATCCAGTTTGCCAGATAAAAGTATAATTGTGATAGACAATACATCGTATCACTACAATCAGATAGGTAATCTGCTCATTTATCGTCTAAAAAAGTAGATATCTAGAATTAGTTAAGAAATCACAACATTCCATATTGAGATGTAATGGTGAAAGAAATACTAAAACAGAATAAGCAGCTTATGTGCTACCTTATTGATGAGAGGCCTTCTTCTGTATCAGCCAGAATTTAGTACAGTTTAACTAATTGGGGCTGAACTCCAAGAACTGGATAACATCTTCTCATAACATGATGTTTTATTTGGAAGACATGATGTGTTTATGAGAATGAAATATTTAAAATTGGAAAATGAGTTGTAGCAGAGAAAATGCAGTTGTACAAAAGGTGAAAGAATACATTACAATTTTGGGTCATTAATTTTCAGTTTCCTTATAAGCAATTTAGTTTATATTATAACAGTAATAGGAGAAAAAAAAGAACATACTTGACACATCCTAACACATAATTGAATATATATATATATATATATATACATTTATGAATTAAAATTAACTATAGAATGAATTTTTACACACTCCTTAGAAATTGTTCTTTGACAATATTAAGATCTTAGTGCCTGTGTGAGAAGACTTCTTCAAAGCTCACTACTGAGTAGACCTACTCTACTTGACATCTTTCTTATGCTACAAATATAGCTCCTAGTGAGGATCTTTACTCAAAATTTAATTTGCGCTAAAAAAAAAATGCTTTTTGAGAAATTACTAATGTATTGTAAGATAGATTACTAGTTTCCTTGGACAGCTTATAGAAGATGAGCTAGTGCAGTGGTTTGAAACTGAATTGGAGCTAGTGAAAAAGAAATAATGTAATATATCTTTTGCCCATCACATCTTAATGTTTTACTGAAGCGTTTATGCATTTGAAATGAATGCATAGACGCATTCATACTGAATGAATGCATAGACGCATGTACATTAATACTGTACTGAGATGGATATAGTAAGCCTAGTCATTTTATTAATGAATGTGTAAAAAGTTAAGTTTAATTTGTGTAACAGCATTAGTCTAATTACTTTCAGAACTTGAATAATAGAATACGGAATAACTTTCAAAATTTGTATTTTAAACAATTTTTTGTAGAGATTAATTTGTGATGTAATTAAATTGTATTACTTTTCTTGTTACAGGAGCTCCAAATTTATGTACTCAGGTCCTTAAAACTGCACTAGGTGTTGTTCGTTCATTACCTCCATTGTCACTAGCAAATGAGAGCCAGATATCTGGATTGGGTGCTGAATCATTAATGGAAGTTAGTAATTTCTTAAAACAAGTTGTTACACCAGGATCAGGTGCTGATTCTACTGGTATGATTACTTGATTATTTTTACATTTTACATATTATCTATTTATAATATTAATAATAACATTAAATTTATTAAAACTGAGATTCTTATGATAAATTTTGATTTCTAATATTATAACTAATGACATACAAATTAACACACATTACAATATGTGTAACATGTTTTTACACTCTAACAATAAGATTATTGAATTTTGGTGAAATTGATCAAAATCATGAAAAATTTAGTTTGTTCATCGTTGTTGCTGTTCTGGCAGTGCTGCTGTCTGGCATCATGTGAATTAAACATTAGTTTTTTCTTCGTCAACATAATTTTTTTGTATTTTATTAAACATGTTTTATTCTTTAATTGTTAGTTCATAACATGCAATCATATGATATGGCCGTATAATATGGCCAACCATATGGTATGGATTAATATGATTGAATTTTATTATATTATCACCATTATAATTGTTAATTTGAATCAGTCAAAATAAATAAAACATAATTTGTTCCTCTGGGTTAGATATTTGGAATCTAATACATAGTTAAATCAACTAAATTTTATAATTGTGAACATAATGTAACATTGTTAAAGCATGAGTATATAATAGTATTGGTAAAACACTTAATGAGTATAATAGTAGCATGAGTATTTAATAGTAACATTGTTTGTGGCAGGAGAAGCAATCAAATGTATATGATTGTACATGCTCACAAGAATAAAATCGAAATGTGTCTAATTAATTGGTGCTACCTTTGTGATGAATCATATGCTAACAATGAATTGGCTGTTTGCTGACTCCAGTTTGTTAGTAAAATAAAAGTCAGTTACAAAGTCAGTTACCAGTTACTGACTTTGTATCCTATGCTTAGATTATCATTATATAATCCAAGCCTATTACTATAACCTTTTTTTTTTCTTCCCCCCAGACCAGACCAGCAATTAAGCATAACTTAGTCTGGAGGTGTAGTCCTTGACTCTAATAAGCCTCCTCACATACTAGCTGTAAATCTGGCATGGCAGGTCAGCCCACCAGTTCTGGATCTTTTTTATGGTGCTTTGCCTCTAATATTGGGAGCAGGGGATCCCAGTTTTGGCTAGTCTGATCCCAAATCCCTCCACCCCCTAAGACAGGTCACAATCTTTACTTAATGCCCACTCAAATGGGGACCACCTAAAAGACCCCACTGGTTTAGGTATTTTCTTACAACCCCCCTTCTTTTAAATTTTTTCTTCTATGTGGGGGACCTAGGGACCTCTACCATAATAAGTTTCCTCTTGGAGGCCTGACTGGGAAATTTCCTCATATCAGAGTTCCATCAACTAGAACATGAATCAGTCTTACATGTCTTCTACTCATCATTGCTTCTGAGGTTCCAGTGATAATCCATGTTCTCGCAGCTAGTTACTTATATTTCTATTCGCTGTATTTGTGATTCATTCCAAGTTGTTCTCTGTATATCCTAAAATCAGGATAGCTAAGTCGTCCACTTATGCCAGGATGTTAAAATTTTCTGGGAACCTCACCCTTAACACTCCATCAAACGTAAGGTTCCACAACAGCTTGGTTAATGAGGACCCCTACGGAACTCTACCTTCCAAAAGGACATTTCGCCTTCTTCATTATTTGCTTTTATCTCTCTTTGGTGAAGAAATTCATTTATAACTGCCCTCGGATAAATAGTTATATTTTGGACTCTTAATTCTTTGTTGATACTTGCCATGGGAACACTGCCGAATACATTGCAGACATTGAGGAGGACAGTCAAGGGAATCTCTCTGGTCCTCCACGTTCCCCCGCTGCAATTCTCCGCCCATAATAGGGCGGTTAGGTATAACCTATAAAGTAAAAAACCCACAAAAAAATATTAAAAACTGTGTAGTCTGTAATCCAAAGCTCACAACACTTAAAAGAGATTCATAATTAAGTAACCATAAAAAACCAAACCAAAAACACTGGAAAAATTCCACTATAGCTCGCTTAAACCTGAAAATTATGTTGACTGACAACTGATAAATGTTAAAAAAAATTTACAAAAATCTAATCTTAATTAACTGTTATTTTTATAATTATACAAAGTGTCTGATGTGCAACAGAGTAGTGCAACAGATGTACTTAAACCCAAATCAAACAGAAAAATCATCAAAGGGGTATGCTTAAGGGTTCCATCATGCGATTAAAAAGGTTTATGGAATCATTTAGAATGGAAAATCAAGATACTGAATATTGAACTGTTACATGTTAAATTTGATCATTTAATCTTGACTGGCATAAATACAATGAGGTCTATACATTTTTAGAATATAATGCTGAAAATTCAGAAGCCGTCAGGGAAGAAAGGAAGACATATTCTATAATCTTCATGCGGAAATGCAAAAAGTATTTAATTTAACTGTGAATGGTCATCGTCCTCAAATTGGTCTAATTTGCTTAAAAGTAGTAATA
This sequence comes from Zanna intricata, assembly GCA_010016005.3. Taxonomy (NCBI): domain Eukaryota; kingdom Metazoa; phylum Arthropoda; class Insecta; order Hemiptera; family Fulgoridae; genus Zanna; species Zanna intricata. The sequence continues at coordinate 7,722 of JAAAKQ030255310.1, read as the reverse complement.
TTTGTTCAAAAAAGGATCATTCTTCCTAAATTGACCTACTGAAATTTAATGGTTCTTATAATAACTGGCTAGCCTTTATTGGGGTTTCTGCACAATTGTTCATAACAACATTAGTCCAAAAATTGTATTATTTAGTATCATTCTTGACAGATTCTGCTCAGTTGTTAATAAAAATCTGTTGGTTACATATGGCTGCATGGAGCTTACTTGAAGCTAGATATGCAAACAAGCGTCAAAATAGCGTAGCATCAAAATATGCTCGTGAAATACTGGATATACAGAATATTCCCAAAAAATCTGCCACCAACTTAGCTAATTTTATTGACACAAATTCTAGTAATAAATGCTTTAAAGGCATTAAAAGTTGATATGAGCTATGCAGAATTTATATTTATTCAATTATTTGCATAACGCCTTGATCATTCAACTGTACGATCTTGGGAATCTACTTTAACACCTGATTCTTTTCCATCTATAGATGAATTTATTGTTTTTCTTAAAAAAATGGAGACAAATATTGAGAACTCACCTCAATATTTCAAAGAAATCTGTCAGAAATACTTGGAAGTCATCCTTATCTTTGAAATATTCTAATCAATCCAAGTTGATAAAAATAATTTTTATCAGGTTCATTCTTATACTATTACAACTAATTGGCAATGCCTGTATTGCAAAAATCTCATCTATTCCATAAATGTGTAAATTTTCTTAAGCTTGTGCTTTTTGACAATCACAATGTTAAGGATTGTTTTAATTCTCATTGTTGTAAATTTTGTAAGCAAAATATCATTTAATTTTACATGATAAGCAAAAATTTGAAATAGAGTCTAATCATAACTTTACTAAAAATAATTCAAAGGGCAAGAATGAAATTGAAAATAGATACATTGCTGAAAACGACGCTCCTAATTTTAATACAAATGCTAGAAAAAATTATTGTAGTTTACAAATTCAAAGTGTAACTCAGATTTTACTTGCTACAGCTATCTTTAGGGTTAAAGATTTTGACAGTCGATTGCCATTCTGCCATGTTTTACTTTACACTGGCTGTCAGACCATTTTTATTACCAAAAACATGGTCTAGTGCACATATAAATGAAAATACATGGAAATTTTTGAAGTTTGTGATGCTTGCAGATAGTAATTTTAATACACCTTGTAATGTAAACATGTTAGTTGGATCTGAATTTTACTTAAATTTAATTAAAAAGGGTCAAATCAAGAAATATGAAAGTTTTACAGTTTTTAAGAAGTTTTGGGAATTAGAAGAGATTGTCACTAAAACTCGCACCAATAAAGAAAACTTATGTGATGAATAGCACTTTTTGAAAAACTTGAAGAGAGATGAAGATGGAAGATATATTGTGCGATTACCAAGAATTCCAAACTATACCTTACTCTAGGCAACTCTCTTTACAATGCCCAACATAGATTCCTGGCGTTAGACAGAAAACTGGTCAAAGCCAGTACTCTATGAACTTTACTCTATTGAATTCTCATGAATACTTTCAATTTGGTCATTTGCGGATGATTCTAACATAAACACAAAAGAGTTATTCAACATGTAACAGTGATATCAAGAATCCATATTATCTACTACGTTATGTAGTGTTTAAAGAAAATATCACTACAACAAAAACATGTTTAGTCTTTGATGCGTCTGCTAAGATGGAAAATGGAATGTCACTCAATGATAACTTGATGAAAACACCTATTGTTCAACAAGACTTAATATCAATCGTGTTATGGTTTAGAATGCCTGTTTATGCAATGACTGCGAATGTTGTGAAGATGCAAACAAGTGTGCGTTGACCAGAAAGACTTGGAATGGATTTTGAGGTGAAGCGCAAGCGATGAAGAAATCAAACACTATTAATTGACCACTGTCACGTACTGAACTGCAACTGCCTCATTCCTTGCAACAAGATGAATAATTCAATTAGCTGATGAAAATTTAGAAAAATTTTCAAAGGTGAAATAATTTCGATCCTTAAACAAACTAGATTTTATTTAACACAAATAGTGTTCAAATGAGCCTGTGTTTCTAAATTCCATAGTGAATTCTGAATTGGACAATGCTAATCACACATTTAATTTCTTTAATCAAGGTATTTATACTTTAGATTTAATCTCGGATTATCAGAAAGATATGTTATGTTTTCAAATAAACTGAAAAAATCACAGAGTCCATTCACTAAAAGAATAGTTTTAGATATCATCCATATTTGATCTGTTAAATCTAGTAGGTCCAATTATATGCTACCCAAGATATTTATGAAAAAATTGTGGTGTCAGAAATTGGAGTGGGATAACATAGGTCATGATCTCCATGAAAAGCTCCCATTTATAAAGCAAATTTGTGTTCCAAGATTAATCAAAGGGAAAAGAAAAATAGTTGATTTTTGATTACATGGATTCACTGATGCATCAAAGAATAGCTATGATACTGATGTTTTACTTATGTTCTGTTGATGATCAGGGAAATCTCACAGTCAATCTTCTTTGCTCAAAATCAGGAGTGTCACCAATAAAATAGATCTCCATACCAAGATTAAAATTATGTGGCGCAATTTTATTATCAAAATTATTCAAAACTGTTGCTCTTGTCAGCAAATTGGAATAAGAAAACTGCTAAAGAGATAAATTTTGAATCGTCGGATTGTTTAAATGATCTTCATAGTGATTCCACATCACTATGATGTAACTACTATGATAAATATCAGCTTGAGACAGATTTATCTTTGTTTTTTCATTGTCAAAAATGATAAATGGATTATTATCTGTGATGTGTATGAGATTTATTAAGAATTTAAAAAATAATAAAAATAAAATTAATTATAAGCACATTTTGTCTACTGAAGAAAAGGAAATTATTTTAATTTGATGTATTATTCAGTACTCAAAATTTCATTTTCAAACAATAATTAAAGAATTACACATTAATTCATTTATGTCTAAAGTAAGCAGATCAATTCTACTTAAATGTCTGACATGTTTTTGATTCAAGAGGAAACAATCACAGTAATTAATGGAATAAATGCCAAAATGTCGCACTGAAATTACTTACAAACTGCATTGTAAGACTATGCAATAACTGCAGAATAGACTATGCAGGACCTTTATCAATACGTCAAGGTGGGCGGTGCTCAAACATTAGGATAAAATGTTATTTTGCATTATTTGTTTACCTCTCTACCAAAGCCTATGCATTTAGAATAAGACAGCGTTTTATCAACCGATGCATTTATAGTTGCATTAAGAAGATTTGTCTTAAGAAGAGGTCTGAGTTTTAACCTAAACAGTAATAATGGGATGAATTTTGTTGGAGCCAATAGTTCACTTCATTTGATGTATAAATTTTTAAATAATGAGAATGTAAGAAGAAAAATAGCAAAGTTTCTTGTGTTCGAAAAGGGGATTCAATGACATTCTATTTCACCAAATTCACCACATTTCGGAGGCTTATGGAAAGCTGTGGTAAAGTCAATGAAATATCATTTAAGACGTGTGGTAGGAAATTTAGCTTTGACCTTTGAGAAGCTCTTTACTGTTTTGACACAAATAAGTAAACATAAATAGCTTGCCTTAATTCTCGCCCCCTTTGTACATTATCTTCCAATTCCTTGGATCGCCAACCTCTTAATTCCAGGACACCTCCTAATTGGTAGCCTCTTCTCTACCTAATCCTGGTGTAACTTTAAACAGGCTTAGCAGATGGCAGATAGTTCAGTGAAGTATTCAGACCATCTAGCCCGATGATCCTCCAATTACCTATTTCAACTTCTACAATGTCGAAATGGAGAATTGAGCATTCATCGCTTCAATCTAGAATCCAGTTTTATTAGAAGAGAATAACACACCACCACTGCAGTGGAAACAAGGTTTATTGATATTATTTATCCTGGATCAGACACCCTCATTCGAGTAGCTACAATTTGAACACCAACAGGGACTTGTAACTTCTTTAATATGGTTTTGTGGCTTTTTATTATGCCAACTGGGCTCATTGAACATGGAACTTAGCAGTTGAAAGATCAAGATGTTCTTATCCAACATACTGGTCAGCACTTGTTTTCTGAATAAAATATATGGGACTCGTTTTATATTCATGTTTTATATATAAAACTTATGGATTTATTTTTAAGACAGCTGTGTGTTAAAAAAAGAATGAAGCGCTCAACATTAGTCAGTTTTTTCAATAGAATGTCTGAGAATATATACATATACAGTTTCTAGAAATAAAAAATGATATTATTTGGATGTCATTTTTGTATATAATTTAGTAAGTTAGCAAATATGAACTTTTTTAGTGTAAGAGGTTTTACATCTCTAGCAGTTAAAAGTTATTTCTATTAAAGAGCTACTTAACAAAACAATTCAATTCCTTATTTTAATTAGGAATGGAGGAAATTTATGAAAGTGAACATTTCTCTATGTGGAGATTTTCATATTAAACTCAAGTAAATGGATTAGTACAGGATATACTACCCAGTTGATGTGACTAGATTTGGCTATAGTTGTTTGTACAGAAAATAATTTCTTTTAGGTTTAAATAATGTAGTAAAATTTATTATTTAATTTCATTTATATTATAGTTATATAAAGAAACAAAATGAATGATCAACATAGCATTAAGATTATTCATAAATAGCAAAATAAAAGAAATAGAATGTAGACTTTAATAGCAATAATAAATGCTGATGTTTATGTTCTACTTATGATAGAAAAAAGTGTTTATTGATACAAGTAGGTGCATAATCCATAATGAATTTAATCTAAATCCCTGTTTTATCTCTTTTAATTATGGATATAGTGCTAAAGACTGTATAGGTAGAATTGCCTACATGACTTGTGCAGGTAATCATCCTGATATAACATGCAATAAGGAGATTAAGAAATTTATTAGTTGTATCAGTTTCAATAATAAATATCATGAGAACAGATATGAGATATTGATTACCCAGCTAATGATAAAGTCAACTGTAAGACTTACAATTGGCTTCTGCATAGAAGGTTACAAAAAAAAAAAAAATGATTATCCATTTAACCCAGTCTAATATTCTTAGACTTTGTTCATCTAGAAGTTGGTATACATTATCAATGAAGAAGGAAATGAATTGGTTTTAACCAGGGAGTATTCTGTCAATGAAAAAAATGTTGAAATGTTTCTGATTTTAATTTAATAACAAGTGATAATGTTATTACTATTTGTTAACATAAGAAATTTCAAACAAAATACTATTAAATTAGAAATGCTTTTAGATCACCTTATCTTAAAAGCAAATTTTATTATTTATATTGAAGCTTGGTTATATGAACAAAATAACTTGATTATTGTTATTGTTTAAGATAGATTAAGATAGATATTAAGATATATATATATTAAGATATATAGATATTAAGATATTAAGATATATATTAAGATAGATATTGTTAAGATAGATTAAGAAAGCAATTTGGGTTATGATTTTAATTGACCGCAATATTGAATAGAAAGTAACAAATGATAATTTAGGATTGACTGATTTCTTTACTATACATATACCTTTAAAAAATATAAGTATAGTAGCCATAAGTACTTCATACAGAAGTCATGATTATTAAATCTTTATTAATAACGTTTATAACTATTTGATTTTAATTAAGGTACTTGAATCAGAAGTAATTTTGATGAATTGTGCATTAATAATGCTTGTATTAAAAGCTCTTTTTATATAAAATCTATTTAGATGCAATTATCAAATTGCTGATCATTATACTTTATTTTTATATATTAATTATTAAAATATCTGAATCTTTTAATAATTTTTTTGCCTATATTGATTTTAAAATATTATTAATAAGCAAAACTTAGAGAATGGGAAGATGTATATTCTGTAAATAATGTAAATAAAGCAGTGCAATTATTAATTGAATTGGTATGTGAATTAATTGCTAAAATTAGCAAAATTAAAAAATTATAGTAAAGCTTTTATAAAATTATGGATTACACAATATTTTATAAATATGATTAATAAAAAGGAATGATTTTATAAAAAATTAGAAACAATGAAAATTTTTGAAAATTTTTTTCTTTAAATATGAAGTACCAAATCCATACTAAATTTCTAAACGAACTATTCTGAAAGAAGCAAGCTACAAAAATTAAAAAAAAAATTTAGAATTCTGTAAATAGTGTACCTGACAGGTTTATTGGTTAACTCACTGTTGGAAGTAATTTGCCTAAGAGCTGACTTTCAAAATTGAAGGTTCAGAAATTAAATCCTAGTAAAAGTTAGCTGCTTTTTTATGGATTTGAATACTGGACTGTGGATACCGGTAAACTTTGATGGTTGGTGTTCAATTAATCACTAGCCTCAGGAATGGTCGACCTGAGTCTGTACTCATGTACAAGTACTCATGTCAACAAGATATAGACTTTGTTTACATGTCATACATATTATCCTCATCTCATTAGGTCAAAAAATTGAGTAAATCAGAAATTAGGAAAAATAAAGAATTTTAAAATGTAATGATTGATAAATTAAAATGTCCTATAAATAGTGAGCTGATGGAAACTGATAAAAAATTAGCTGATTATTTAATTTTTTTTTTATAATATGGCTAGTTTAATTACAAAAACCCATAAATGTTAATTATTTGAATAGAAAGAATATGAATATAAGTATAACTAATGTATGTGTCTATGTATCTAATCTAATCTATATATATATATATATCTATACATATATATCTATGTATATATCTTATGTATCTTAGACCCAACAAAATGATGAAATAAAGAAAATAATAAATTAAAAAATAAATCAATTGAGGTTGATGTTAGTTTTATAATTAGTGTAATAATTTATTCTATTTGGAATTAATTGTATTTATAAATAGAGTAGAAATTAGTAAGAGAAGCAAATAGATTTTTGTAGTGTTTTTTAGAAGTACAACTAATGATATATAAGCAAGATGAGGAAACTGAAGATTGGCTCAGTATGTATCGTAATTAGTTCCGATCGGTGACAGTGCTGTTGTAACTGCGTGAAAGTTTAAATTGTTTTGCATAGATTTTGTTAAGTGTAATAAGTGTTTGTTTTTGGGTTAAATAAATTATTGTGAGGAAGTCTGATATCATGTTGGTTATTTACGAATCATTCTCTCATTGCAGCATATATATATTATTCTTTATTAAAAAAACATAATTAAAGATTATGTGTGTGTATAGCAGTAAAGTTGATAAAAATATATTTACTGTGAAATCTGTTGTTGCTTATTTTCAGATAGTTTTTTAATATTAGGTTCATATTCCTTATTCATTAGTTAAACGTATTTCATAGTCAACTCATTTCCAAGTTTATTTCTGTCTGCAGATTTTACAAAATTCATTAAGGAAAACAATTTTTCACACGATTGTGTGGACCCAAACATTGTTTGGGTCAAGAGTATCAGCAAGTTTTTTCATATATTTATATTGTTTTGTAAAGCATTCCATACATTTAATATAATGTTTTCAGTTTTTAGTGCGGGATCATTATTATTAGCCCTACTTTCAGAAAGTTTTCCTTCTAGTTCAGAAATTAAGTAAAGTATTTCTAATTTATTTTTCCACATTATGCCGCTTTGAAATTCTCCTAATTCCATTTCTAAATCACAGATATCTCTCTCTTTTATCTGTTTAGCCTCCGGAACTACCGTAAGGTATTACTTCAGAAGATGAATGAGGATGATGTGTAT